>BSBK01008330.1:490000-687500 GCA_027943335.1 Chamaecyparis obtusa | reverse complement strand
TAACTGTTTAACATTAGATATAGAAGTACAAAAAATAAGGCCCCAATATACGTACATCATCAAAGAGCTTCATATTCTTTGTATGGATGTGAAGCACTTCCAACCTGCCTACTTCATCTGGAACCCCAATATAAATCTCCCTGTCGAACCTTCCAAACCTTCTGAGTGCTAGATCAATACTATTTGGCTGGTTAGTTGCTCCCATAACAATAACATTTCTCAAATTTTTTAAAACTTCACCAACTATCCAACAGTAACCGTACATGTCCTTGGGATGTCAAATCTTCACCATACATGAAATGCACATAGCTAGGTGGTCACGTTAGGAGTTGGTTGAAGCTAGTAGGCTCCCAAATTGCAATGAGATGAATGAAAAAGGGTGGTGTGAGCCTCCTTTGTTGAAAATGCAGCCTTGGTCAAAACATGACCTCCACAATGAAACACAATCCCTTAAAAACAAATCGTTACTATTCTTTAATAGTTCATAGCCTTCAAATAACACAATCTGCCATTAAAGGAGATAATTATACCTCCTTATGATTCTTGATTAATGAAGAATTTTGAAATTCCAGCCTTGATATTTTGCAGCTTGATGTCTTGTCTCTGATAAGGTAGATTGATCATTATAAAGAATGAAAAGGACATGATGGGTATTGAAGACAACTTGATCTTTTTAGAATGAAGATTGAAAAGAACATAGAAAGACCCCACCCTTAGCAAATTGATTTGTTATCAACAATGTGCCTTAGTGTTGTAGCTTGTTGGAACCAGGGAAAAAAGTTTCAAATCATGGGCACATAGATTAGGGACTTTGCATGTCAAATTTTCATTATTTTAATGAAAAGATCTTTTTGGGAGCTAAAATGGAGTTGTGTGCCTACGTGCCCTAGAATGACATATTTGTTCAAACCATTGATTGCACATGTTTTTTAAGTACTTGAGTCTAAAATAGAACATTAGTGGTGAATGTATGATTATTATAATCATATGATTATATGTTATAATATTTATGTAATAAATGTAGTAACAATGGTGCGGTGCATTATTGATATAGGCTCGATGGCTCTTGTCAATGTGCCAAACTATCAATGTAGTGGTGGGCAGTGTGTGTTGAACACTTCATGGACATAGAGCAACCCTAGACGACAATTTTGGTGCTGCCCAAATAGAAAAAAGGTTGCTAATGTGTATATATTTAATGTTTCTAATGTAAATACTATTCATTATATTATAAAAACTAATGTAGATTGGGCATCACAGGGAAATAATGGCTGCAGATACTTTAGTTGTGTCGATGACAACTCATCTACATCTATCTGCCCATCTCCACTTATCTGCAATGAAGGATTTGAGTGCAAAACATGTCAGGCTAGGGAAAATGCTGAAATTGTATTTTTATGATGCCTTCTCTGTATTGTAATCACATATCTTTATTGCGACCATATGCAGAGATGAGCTCAATAATTAGTCAGGTTAGTATTTTCATATTGTAACTAATATTTTAATATGGATATGGCATAACTTCTCTTTGCCTCAAGTGTGCATATATATGGTTTACATCTTTTTTTACCATAATTGTTCATGTTTATGGCTTAGGTGAGCCCCAATCTGCTATGAATCATTTCCATTTAAGGCTTATCATTTCCATTAAGGTTTACATTCAAAATTTGATTACAATAAGATCAATATATGATCAAAACAATATCATATGACCATGAAAGAAGGAAGATTTGACATAAAATATATGAAGGCTACTTAGTTTATCTTAGGGATAGAGATAATTTAATTTTAACTTTGGTTGTGTTAAAGGAACTATGTTGACTTTATTTTGTAGTTGTTTAACATGAGAGTTTGTAGATTAATAGGAGTTCACATTTTTATGGGAACATATCATTCAATTGAGCATTAATGCCCATCTATATCTAGTGAGATGAACATAACTCTTGTACCTCATGCTAGTGTGCTTGGATACCTTGTATACACTATTTTGCATTAGACTAGGCATTATCCAAATAGTGAGTATTTATATAAAGTTCTCTAAGATCAAAGGCCCAAGTCCAGAATGTCAAAATTAATAACAATGACAACCCTCATAGGCAGTTGGATAATGTCTAGTATAATCCAAGAACACTAGTATGAGGTACATGAGTTATGTTGATCTCACTAGGTATAGATGGGCATTAATGCTCAATTGAATGATATGTTCCCATAAAAATGTGAACTCCTGTTAATCTTATTTAATTCATTACTACATAAAGATATAATCTTTTTATATAAATATAGACTAATTAAATAATTGAGAGAGTTTGGATCAACATTTGATTATATAAGTCAGACCTAGCATGAGAGAGAGTCTCTCTCTCTCTCTCTCTCTCTCTCTCTCTCTCTCTCTCTCTCTCTCTCTCTCTCTCTCTCTCTCCTACTGGTCCTTTGGCGTGTATTAAATAGAATAGAACTTTTAGCATATTATTATCATTCTATTTCTTTGTTGTAAACATGCCATTGGTTCAGTTTTGTAAAATATTTTTGTGTTAACATGTCATTGGTTTTGTTTTGTAATTTTTTTTTTGTTGTAAACATGTCATTGGTTTAGTTTTGTAATTTTTTTTCAGGAATAATCTAGCCAATGGCCAGATCAATACTACTCGCAATCTCATTGCCAAAGTGGCCAAAGACTATGTTAGGCTGATAAAATATGGGGATTCTCTTTACCGCTGCAAATCTTTGAAGGTTGTTGCACTTGGACGGATGTGTACCATTGTTAAGAGAATTAGACCAAGTTTGGCTAACCTCAAATAGGTGAGGCAAGATTTTTGTGGGTACCCTAATGTTGGTAAGAGTTCTTATTGTAGTTTGTAATAAGATTGATTTGTAACCACTAGAGACACTACTAGAGGAGGATGCAAAATTGGTTGCAGAGATGAGATCTGAGGCTGGGAAAAATATGGGTGGGTTCTTTGGGAATCAAGAGGGGGGGGATGATGGTGTACTACTCTCTATGAGTGATTTGAAGGAAGAAGGGGTGATTAGGGTGAATAACATGGCAAGCGAGAGGTTGTTGGAGCAGAGAGTGGAAATTAAGATGAAGTCAAAGAAGATCAGTAGTTGTCTCAGTAGGATTCATGTTGCAATGCCCAAGCTGCGAGATGGGAAAGAGAGGCCCCCTTGTATTCCTCAAGCTATTTTTGATGCTAGGGCACATGCTGCCAAGGAGGCCATGAAGCTGGAGAAGGATATTGAGAATTAAAATGGTGAGGTTGGAGTTTAATATACAAGCTTGAAGAAGCAGTATATTTTGGAAAATGAAGAGTGGAAAGAAGATGATATTCCTAAGATCATGGATGGACACAATGTTGTAGACTTTATTAATCCAAATATCTTGCAGAGGTTTGAAGAACTAGAGAGGGAAGAAGGGCTTAGGATGGTAGCTAAGGGTGATGAGGATGATGACATGGTGGAAGTGGAGTTGAATCCTGATGAAAAGGAATCTTTGGCTACAATTAGGAAGAAGAAGAAGATGCTTATCGTCAAACAAAGATTGAAGAAGAGTACTACAAAGAGCTGAGAAACATAAATGTAGGCATCATGGTCACATGTTTTTGGAGACAACATAATTGAGTTGTATACCTAAATGATGTAGAGAAACTTCTGCTACTCTGATTCCAAGTTGACACTACGGGATCCAAAGACCATAGATAAGGAATAAATTTAGAGAGCGGAGGAGGGTCATAATGAGAAAAATAATATAGGACAAACCTCAATTTAAATGATGTAACTACAAACATTTTAATAGATTTTTATTATTAAATAATGAAATTTTCATATACTAGTGTTTTAAGCCCCCTCATTACATGATTTATTATTTTAAGCCCCCTCATACTTATGCATCTAGAAAATGAAACTAAAACCTATTAGGATTGAGATATACCTTATAAAACAACATCAGCTAAGAAGGATCACTTGCCAACATCTGTTCATGAATATAAGGTCCTCCAAGAGATGTATTCAATAGATGTTGGAAAAGTGATCCTTCTTAGTTGTTATTGTTTTATAAGGTTTGTCTCAATCCCAATAGGTTGTAGTTTCATTTTCTAGATGCATAAGTCAAAGGGGGCTTACAATAATAAATCATGTAATGAGGGGGCTTATAACACTATTATATGCAAATTTCATTATTTAATAATAAAAATCTAATAAAATGTTTGCAATTGCCTCATTTAACTTGAGGTTTGTCATGTATTATTTTTGTCATTATGGCCCTCCTCCACTCTCTAAATTTATTCTGTATCTATGGTCTTCGGATCCCATAGTGTCAACTTGGAACCAAAGGAGCAGAAGTTACTCTACATCATCTGGGTATACCACTCAATTACGTTGTCTCCAAAAAAATGTGACCATAATGCCTACAATTATGTTTCTTAGCTATTGTGCCCCAGGACCCCTTATGACCCTTTATGACCCTTTGAAATCCCTAAGAATACATCTTAGAGGTCTTAAAATGTCGTAAAGGGTCATAAGAGGCTCCTAGGAGGGGCCAGATGAGCTTCCACCTTCACGTGGTTGGCCATGTTAAGTAGATAATGTTAAACTATTCTTGAAACAAAGAGAAGCTCAATAATTTAAGGTCTTAGTCCACGAATGAATTAAATTAGACTTACTATCCAAATTGGTACATTGATGAGAATCAATGATGGGGAGTTTTTAGATTCTGAGAAGACATATATGCAGTGGAGGCCATAAGGGATTTTTGTGGATATTTTCTAGATGTGGAGATTTGCTAGAGTGGCTATATAGATACGATGGTTTCCAGATTGAGTATTAGTGTAGAGATGATGATTCAGTAATATATGTCTTTAAAACCTTCACAAATAACCTTTCTTTGGCCTCCACTCATACCTCTGTGCTCGGTTTTGTTCTATAAACTAATAGACTTGAAGATAGGAAAAATGCTTCAAGTGCTCTGTGATTCATATATTAGCTCTCTCCAAAAAATGATGTGAACATATAAATATATAGTATTCTTTTTTGCCACTTTTACAAAAGATATACATTGTATTTAATGAATATCATTACATTAAATGTTCCTTGATCTTGGTAAAACATTTTACAAACTATTGTAACCGTTTGCATAGAAGAATGTGCCATTCCTGAATACTATGCCATTTCCTATGATCCTCGATAAACACTGTGTAAATTGATCGGTGTATATTATGATGCTCAGTGTTTACTATCTATCGGTGTCGGTGTCTACTGGTACTCGGTAAACTGTCTGCTACTCGGTATATAGGCTTTACCGACTAGTCTATTTTTCTTTATGTTACCAATTAGCTCATTGTAAGTAACTGTCAGTGCATGCTCCTGATAATATAGTATACATAGCATCCATGTACATAATATTTGGCATAATAGCATCTAATACATTATTTTCCCCCTTTTTGATAGTAATGCCAACTACAAAATTGAGATAGTATAGTCATAGTTTGTCCAAAATTGATTGATGGGTTTTCTTTAATGACTCCAAGAGGTTTTCCCATTCCTCTTTCAAGTTGGTGAGAGCAATGTGCTCAAGACCAACTTTTGCATGCATGTCAAAAATGTTTTCTAACACTAAAATTTTTGGTGTTGCAACTAATAGCTTGGCTTTAACAATGTGTGCTTCAAAAAATTTTAGGTACAAAATGAGTTCAGTTCGCAACTCAGTAACCTGATCTGTGAGGTGTGCTTCTTGGTTCTTCAAATTTGTTATCAACCACCGAAGTTCCTAAACTTGGTAAATATGCTTTAGGAAAGCATGTGGCTCAGTGATAGCTACATTGGTACTCAACTATATTTCTACTTCTAAACCTTTGACCTTTTCACTGACTTCAACAGTGAAGGTGTCTAGAGTACATAGCTTCAATAAGTATTGAAAAATTGTCTGGGTGATAGATTTTGTTGCAGTGATTACCTCAAATAATTTGACCTTAAGTAATGCCACTTCTTGGCTGATTTTCTTTGCTAATTTGTGTTGTATTCTAGATTCTACCCTTTCTTCAATTCATTTATATGCATCAGTGTCTGGGGCATTGATCTTCTCAGCAAGTGTAGCAAGTTGATCTATAATAGGTGTATCCTCATCAATATGTATCTCAGGTACTACCTATTGGAGGATATCATGCACATCATTTAATACTTCTTTTCATTTGTGCTCTTGCTTTAGCTTTTCTTGCACTACCTTTCTTGAACATAACTCCCCATATTTACTCAATTCCTCGGGGCTTAGGGTCCTCGGGTCACACTCAGGTAAAATGATCACTTCATCTAGGGTGACCGGCCCTTTTCCTTTCTTCTTCTTCTTCTATGCTAGGGGTGATCTATTCTCAATGATAGAAATGGATCTATCTCCAATCTTCAGAGTGTTCTTCCCTATTATAACTTGTTCTTCCTTCTTCTGCTCCTCGATAGTGGTGGTCTTGATTGTTGTAGTAGAAGTCTCATTTGTGGTGTTCAGTGGAATCATCTTGGTTACCTTTGATTCTTGTGTATCCTTTGTTGCATCTATTTCCTTTGGTTCAGTGGAATGTGCCTCTATGTGTGTAGGCTCCTCGATCTCTACAAGTTTCTCTGTGTGTTGATCCCATGTTGTATCTTTGTTTTCTCAGGATCTGAGCCATCGAGTTGTACTTGGGAAAGAATTTCTACTACTTCGGCAATTATAGGAAGTTCACCTGATAGTGATGTAAATAGACTGTCAGTGTCTAGTGCTTCATCTTTGTTTGGTGCAATATTTACATCTTCATCATCTTGGTCATCAGGATCACCATGTGTGATGTCTACAATAAGTACATCGTCATCAATTTTCTTTTCCAGTTGGATTTCAACTTTGTCCGTTGCATGCTGTGAAACTTTTATTTCTTCCTTGTCCTCAGTTATATCAATTGCCTTAATAACTGATATACCGGTACTCTTTGATTTATTTTTTGGTCCTTCATCAATGTAAATACCTTTTCCTTTAGAATTTTGTCTCTTCTTAGACAGGTTCAAAAATGCTTGTTGCTCAGCTTTTTCTTCTGCTTTCAGAATTGATGTCTATATAGAATCAGTAGTGATATCCATATCTGCTACATTTTCATCCATGATCATTAAGGCTCTATTCTTGATCATAAAGTTTTCTTGGTACTTGGTCAAGTATTCACTAACTTGTCCAAAGCTTAAGTATGTGACTACCCAAACTAGAGAGTGTTCTCTCTTTCTCTTCTCGGTGTCTAATGCAACAACCCATTTCTCAATAATTATATCATCCAAATTCTTCAGTAATGCACATGCAAACTCCATTGGAACTTTCTTAAAATTTATCATCATTTGGATGACAGCCTCTTCAATTTTAGTTTGATCTTCTTTTGACATTTTGTCAAATCTATCTAGCAAGGGATCAACAAGGTCTCCATGTTCAATTATGTCCTCAATAACTTCATCTATTGTTTTTCCCTTGCTGCTGACCACTTTGAATTGATTTACATCATCCTCTATCTTTGTATCCTCTAGATCTTCCTTATTTCTTATGTATTTCCTCTTTTTCTTTGGTGCCTCAGCCACTGCCTTATTCTTTCTCTTAATGTATTTTTTTGTCAGTGTAGCTACTCTTCTTTTTGTTACTTTTACTACTTCTTCTTTCTTGGTAGGTGGTGCTATAGTTGAAAAACATGTCTTCATACCTTCATGTATAGGTGATTGCATCTTTGTAGGAATTTTAGGTGGAGGAACCTGTGTAGGATGTACTTCTTTGTCAGACTCGATCTCCTCACTATCATATGGTTTGTCGATTAACTATAGCTGACCTTCAGTTGCCTGTTCAACCAGTATCCCTTCATATGTTTTAGACTTATCTCCATATTTAGCAATGAGATCTTTCTTCATCTTCTTTACCTTTTTGGTTATTTTATCGATCTTAATATTAGTAGATATTCTAGATTTAGCTTCTTCATATACTCTAAACCTAGTGGCTATGGGATCCTTCGGTACTACAAGCAATGCATTAATAGATTTTAGTGTGAAATCATGGTCTATTTCATATCCCATCAGTGCCAACCATTTTATCCTAGGCTCAACTACTTTTATCAAGGTATAATCGGTGTCGACCACAAAACATATGTCATCTTCAAATTTCTGAACTAATTCCCTTGGAATTCTACTTCTCTTTTGCATTTTAGATTGAAATTCAGTGAAGTAAGCATTAAAATCTACATTCAACTTATCTACTAACTTGTTCATCATTTCACCAATTTGTTTTTTTATCGGTACATTTGGTATCCAATTTACTTTACCGGTGCCAGGCACATACTTTTGTAAATAAAAGAATATGCATGCAAGTAGAGATCCGTACTTACATGTGTTAGATTTTATTTTCCTTATGGTCTTCATATTCTCTTGGAGTTGATGTAATAGTACCTTGGCAAGATCAACTTGGTGACCTTTCACTACAATTTTGTGCGCCATGTCTACTACGTTGTAGGGTACACTGTTGAGTCTACTTGATTGAAATAGCTTATACCCAATCACATGTGCTGCAAATTTTATTGATGGGTCCTTGATTGTTGAAATCTTCAGTGCCCAACCATCTGATTGTGCTCCAGTGTATTTCTCAACATCCAATCATGAAGAACTTTGGAAAGCCTTAGCTTTGTCAGTTGTAGGGAGCCCAGTAACCCTACTGATTAGTTTCTTGGTGACCTCAATCAGTTTATCCAGCCAGAACTTGTGATCATGATATCTGCTTAAAATGATTCTAATCCAATCTAATTTGAATGATTATGGAAAGTGTGTAAAATATGATAAACCTGATTCCTCAATCTTCTCAATAGTCCCCAACTTCTTTGATTTTGCAGTGAATATAAGACCTTACATCTTCTATTAGTAAAACCCTTTCTGGTATACTTGAAAATGCACCCTTTGTATCTATCTATGTTGCAACCTTAGGGTGTGGCTTAAACTTTGGTTCGATAAAATTTTCCCTAATGATTAGATTAACTTCCTCTTCAACACTTTGAGTTTTGCTTGCAAATAATGTCGATGCCATAAATTAATTCTAGGGTTTCGACAAGAAATAGAATAGGAAGTGTTTGATCGCAAATGAACTTACTCAGTATCATGAAGAGTGATGTCGATTCAATCTAGAGTATCCTTGAATCCTTCAGAAAATACTTTAGCTCAAACTCCGCTCTTTGAATTCTCCACTCTTTGAAATCGCATTGTAGAAATGAACTCTATTCCCATTTATTTATAGACTTTCGATGTTCCTACTCAAACCTTTATGTAATAAATGCTCCATCTAACTTTTGGTATGACACAACTGTCAGCTTGGTGACAACTAAAACTTTCATCCACTTGGTTAACATAGGTTTTCTTCATCGATTGATACATATGCTCGGTTAACCTTAGATAGTGATTACCGAAGGGTAACCAACTCTCAGTCTCTCTTTTACCAACTATATAACATTGTTAGCTCATGACAACTAAACCATAGTGCATCTTTATTCATGCTGATTTGGTATAAGTACATTATGCATAAGGAACTATATGTAAAATGTGATCTTTTGAAATATCATTCCCATACATACCTTTTTCACTTTAAGTGGAGGTACCGATGTCACCCAATCTAGTGGAAAAGGTTTCACTGACAACATTACTTGACTCGGCATTCTCATCAAATGCCTTCTTCCACATAGTGTTTCTTAACTCCGTGATATCAGCAATAGTATATCCACTTTCAAATTTATGGTTTTCATCTGGTGCTTGGTCTTTGTAGTTCTTTCTTAAATGACTGACCTTATGGCAGTACACACAATCCATCCCAAAGTTTGTCTAGTTTCTTGATTGTCCAATCCAACTCTTTCTATAACATTTTGCTGCAATGTGTCCATATCTACCACATACAACACAATTAGTAGTCCATGTATTATAGTCCCAAGCATAAGAGTTACCTTGTCTCTTTGGCCGATATGGTCTACATTGTGGTTTCTCCTTAGGTGTCCAAACTTGCTTCATTTTTGCCTTGCAGTCTCATGCAGTGTGTCCAGGCTTGTTACAAGTATAGAATATTTTCTCCATAGTAGTATTATTAGCAAGATCATTTTTCTTAGCTCTACACTCATAAGAAGAATGTCCAAACTTTCCACAGTAATAAAAATATCCATTAAACTTAGGAGTGACCGGAGGTTTACCTTGTGCTTTGCTTCTACACACATTAGATGTATGTCCTAGTTTTCCACAATGATAACATGCCATCACTTTAGGTTTCTAATTTTGACTGATGTTGACTTGTTCAGCTTGTTGTGATGTTTCTCCTTCACCAATGTAGCATATATCAGCTTTGCTCCCAAATCTTCTTTGATTAGTTAAAAAGTCATCAATCTTCTTGGAGCTATCCTCAACAAGTTTCTTCATTTCATTTTTCTATTATTGATTTTTCACTTCATTTCTCAGCTTCTCATTTTCTTCTCTGAGTCTTGCAACATCTTCTAGTTTTCTTGACAATTCTGCACTCACTCGGTTTACTTCTTGATTCATAGTCATCACTTGATAAGTTACTTGGAAATGTCGGTCAGTGAGTCTTTGTATCTCACTTTCTTTGGTTTGAAGTTGTTCACTCATTTGTCTTCTGTCATCAATTGCCAGATTTATTTCTTGCTCAGTTTGATTTTCTTTGTTCATTGTTTCTATCATTCTCACCATCTAAGATTCTTGACCGATTTGTAGTGCTTTCACTTGATCAATTAAATATTGATTCTTTTCAGATAGATCAGTGATTATGCTTTCAAATCCATCAGAGATGCTTCCTGAACTAGATCTAGTATGCTCGAATATGTCATCAATAGGTTCTTCATGATAAGTAATCTCATTATGTAGTCTAGCTAGGTTCTTCCTTTCATCTAGTAATTTCTTTAGTCCTTCCTTGGCTTTCCTATACTATTCCACAAACATTTGCATTTGTATATTTTGATTCTCAATAGTCTTGTCAAGCTTGTATCTCTCCATGACTTAGATCTTTACCCTTAAGTGGTTAAACTGTTCAATAAGAGAACTATGCTCTGATACCAATTGTTGGAATTAGGAGAGATAGGTACTGAGAGGGGAGGGGTGAATCAGTGCCTTCAAAAACTTTACTTGTAAAACCTTTCAGATCTAAAATTATAAATAGTGATAACCAACCAATATAACTTGAATCTAATTGCATGAATCATTTATCCACTTAACATAAGTAAGTAAACAACATGAAATCCATAACACAATCACATGACACAAGTATTTTGGTAATGCAGAAACCCTTTTAAGAAGGTAAAAACTACGGTGGGGATGACACCCACAAATTCTTCACTACTGCAAATAGAAAAGGTTTTCCTATTAGGGCTACACATTTTGATCACTTCTGGTGATCTCACCCTGTTAGGAGTGACATGTTAGATCAGCTAGATCTACCTAGTTATAGGATGTTAGCAACACTAATGAAGTGTGCACTCAGTTAAGAGATTTACATAAGACTGTTAAGTCTACTCTGTTAAGATATTTTATCCAAAAACTCTATTTCAATTGTCAAAAAGCAATAGGTATTTATCTACTATTTAAAACTCAATTGCCAGTTACAAATCTATAAGCTATGATAAAATATCACCTTACTTGTGATGAATCTCTACTCTAAATCTTCTCGGTAGCCTCTGCTAATTTTGCTCAAACTAAATTCTACTATGCTCAGTTCTATTCTATAAACTGATAGACTTGAAGATAGGCAAAATGCTTCAAGTGCTCCATGATTCATATATCAGCTCTCTTGAAAAAATGATGCAAACATATAATTATATAGTGCTCTATTTTTCTTCTTTAACACAATTAGGTTACACACTATAATCATAACCCTAAGATCTATAGTGTACAATGATAACCTAGATCATCTATTACAAAATATATACATTGTATTTAATGAATATCATTACATTAAATGTTCCTTGATCTTGGTAAAATGTTTTACAAACTATTGTAACCATTTGCATAGAAGAATGTGACATTCTTGAATACTATGTTGTTTCCTATGATCCTCAATAAACACTATGTAAACTAATCAGTGTATACTGCAATGCTCGGTGTTTACTATCTATTAGTGTCGGTGTCTCCTGGTACTCGGTAAACTATTTGCTACTTGGTATATAGGCTTTACCGACTAGTCTATTTTTCTTTATGTTACCAATTAGCTCATTGTAAGTAACCAACTGATATCTTTACACACCTTTTGTACTAATGACAACCTTAGAAGGCTCAATAGAGATAACAGTCTCCTAAAATCATAAAGTTATTGATGATCTTCTTAGAAAATATAGACATGTTTTTGCATGTTCATATGATGATTTGAAATCATATAGAGAAGACTTGTTCCAATATGAGATTCCTTTAAAGGAAGGAAAAAAACCATTTAGGAAAAAATTAAGGCCTGTTAATCCTACATTGGCAATGAAAATTCAAGAGGAATTGAGGAAAATGAGAGATGCTAGTGTCATCAAGCCCATTAGACATTCAACATGGGTATCTAATCTAGTCCCAGTGAGAAAAAAGAATGGAGACATCAGACTTTGTGTGGACTTCATGAATATGAACATTAATTCATTAAAGGAAAATTATGGTCTACCAAATATGGAAGTCATGCTACAAAGAGTCACTAGATCTGAGTTGATGTCAATGATGAATGGATATTTAGGTTATAATTAGGTTATGGTTAAGGAATCAGAGGAGTAAAAGACTGTATTTACCACTCCATGGTGAACTTATGTGTATGTCAGGATGCCTTTTGGCTTGACAAATGCTAAAGAAACTTTTTAGAGAGCAATGGATGTGGCATTTTCAGATTGTCTAAACAAATTTTTGGTGATGTACCAAGATGACCTTACTTCTTATTCATCAAAAGAAGGTCAACATTGTGGTCATCTTGAAAAAACAATTACTAAGAGCTTTGGAATAATATGGTATTTAACTTAACCCAAAGAAATGTGTCTTTAGGTTACAAAAGGCAAGCTCTTAGGACATATTGTATCAAAGGATAGAGTTAGGCTTGATTCTGAAAGGGTCATTGCAATTGATAAGGTGCTTCAGCCAAATATTGTCAAAGGAATTCATTCTTTCTTTGGATAGATAAACTTTGTTAGAAGATTAATTACAAACTTTTTTGAGACCAATTTTCCTATCTCCAAAATGATGAAAAAAGGAGCCAAAGTGGAATGGAATGAAGAAGCATCTAGGGCCTTTTCAAATATAAAGAAAGCTATCAAAGAGGCCCATTTTTTAGGACTCCCGATTATGGTAATCCTATGCAAGTTTTCTCTTTTGCATCTTACCATACTATTGTTGTAGTACTGGTACAAAATAATGTTGAAGGTTTTGAAAAGTTCATTTTCTTTTTTAGCAAGTCATTGCAAGTAGTAGAATTAAAATATGACATTAATGAGAAACAAGCATATGCTCTGGTTAAAATTGTCAAAGCTTTCAGGTGTTATTTAGTTGGATCAACCATAGTTGCATATGTTCCTAGTGTTGTTGTCAAGGAAATTTTAGTGTAGCGGGAAGTTTTAGGAATGAGGTATAGATGGATAAATAGAATCCAAGAGTTTAATATTAATATTCAAATCACAAAATTGGTTAGAGGCCTAGGATTAGCAAAACTTATGCCTCAAAGTAACCTAGATGCAAATCATGTGAATGTGCTAGAAGAAGAGAAAAGGCCATATATTTTTTATTTGGATAATTATGATTGGTATAAGGACATTATTGGATATCTACAAAAGATGGAGTTTCCCCTAGAAATGGATGAAAATAAGAAGAGAACAATCAAGTTTCATGCAATTAGGTATGAAATTTTGAGAGGTGAGCTATGGTGGAGAATCAATGAGGGTGTTTTTCTCAAATGTGTAGACCATGCCAAGATTGAGGCCTTGTTAAAAAAATTGCATAATGGTGTGTGTGGTGGCCATTATATGGCTAAGACTAGTGCACATAAAATATTAAGGTCTGATTTTTGGTGGCCTACAATTTTTAAAGATGATCAATATTTTGTGAGGAAATGTGATGCATGCCAAAGATTTGCGGGTAAGTTGAATTTCAATGGGAATTTGCCTTTGAGGCCTGTGGATGTTGAGGCACCTTTCCAAAAATGGGGTATGGATTTCATTGGTGAGATTCCAAACAAATCTAGTGGAGTTCATTCATGGATCTTAGTAGCAATAGATTATTTTATCAAGTGGGTTGAGGCTATCCCCACTAAAAGAGCTACTAGTAGGGTAGTGACTAATTTCATGTTGAAAAATATTCTTACTAGATTTAGCTGTCTAGAGACTATAGTGATAGATAATGCAATATGTTTTAGATCAGAAGAATTTAATGCCTTCTACCAATCATATGGAATCCAAGTTTCGTACTCATCCCCCGATCACCCATAGGAGAATGGTCAAGCTGATTCTAGAAACAAAATCCTGATAAAAATTCTCAAAAGAGTGTTAGATAAGAACAAGAAGGATTGGGACTCAAAGTTACAACAAGCTCTATGGGCTAACAAAGTGACAGTGAATAAGGAAATAGGTTGTGCACCCTTTGATTTGGTATATGGTATACATGCTAGGTTGCCACAAAAATAATATTCTGCATATGTATAAGTTTATCTAGGCCTATGATGATGAGTTAGATGATGAAATGAGGATTGAGATGGATGACTTGATACAATTGGATGAATCAAGGAGAGAGGCACATGATAGGAATACCAAGTTGAAACTCCAATATAAGAATCTATTTGATAGAAGAACCATGGTAAGGAATTTTTAGACTAACGGCTTGGTTTTAATTGGGAATGCTAGATTGGAGGATAAAGGAAGACATGGTAAGTATGATCCAATTTGGTTGGGGCCTTATATCATTGACAAAAAATGGGGTTTTGATTCTTATATTTTGAAGGATTTAATTGGAAACATTTTGGAAATGCCTGTTCATGGACAATTATTAAAATTTGACTTAGCCTAAAGTACTTGTTTCCATGAGTAGTGGGTTTGTAGGTTTGTAAATATTCCCCTTTTCTATTTTATATTTCTTTCCTATTCTTCCAATTCCTAGTTGCTCTGCCAACTTTTGAGAAGTTTTCCTACAATTTTGTATCCAGTACGTGGGTGGTCTTCTAGCCCAAAGATTGTGAATTATTGCTATGCCTGCAAGAGGCATCCATCCCCAAATAGAGCCACTATTAGCCAACGCAAAAAACCTAAATAAAAATGCTTAAATCCTACAAAATCCTTTGAAAATTGTCTAAGGTATGAAGGAATTAGGTCTTCATTATTCCTATGGTTTCAAAAAATATTTCTTTAGGCCACAAACCCTACATTTTTCTTTTTATTCATTACTTTTTCATCCACTTAAGTGCTTCCTTTCAGCACATGTCTTAAGTTATCAAGTGGGGCCATGTTATTAAGTCATTACCTAGCGGACTTAGTTTTAACTTTTCCTGATCACTTCATCGGAGATTGGCAATTTGGATTCCAAGTTTACGCGATGTCTATTCCTTCCTGATGGAAACATCACCATATGTAATAATGATCTATTATAAGCATTGTCATTTGGCATAAAACCCACCGATGATTATATCAGGCATGAAATAGCATCTGCAAAGACAAATATCAAGTGCTTGAATCCCCGACTAAAGCTTCAAGATATATTTTGGTGATAAAGCTATCGGAAGGATTGGGAGATTGGTCAGGAACATTTTCATGCATCCCAAACGCCGATGAAGTTATCAGGGAGGCTTGTGGTGATAGTTTTATTATACTTGGTGGGTTTGATGTCATATCCTTGGATGAAGTTAATAGAAAGTTAGATCAAAGATAATCCAACGGTTGGCGTGTTATTGTTATGAGAAGATGGACAAATGTTACCGATCACAGGATTGCGACAACCATTGTCCTCAACCCAGAGTATTAAATATTTTACAGACTAAAGATGATCATGTGGTAGGTGTAATACCTCAAAGGAAAGGTTCTTTATGGTTAGTGATCATGGGATCATGCCTGTCATCTGGTCTTCCATTAGTGAAAGGTGAATAAGTGGTGGGTCCTTGATGTCAGGTAATGTTGAGTTGCTTATTTCTTATCAGTTGCCGAGGAGGTTGACATGGAAGGTAATTTTCAAACTCTTGTTGACTATTTTTCCAATTTATGAGAGCCACATGATGTGCTAGGAAAGGATGAAGATCGACAACCATGTTTTAAACTTTTTGTTTAACCGTTGTAGCCAGATTAGTTGAAATTGTTTAAGGTTTTTCCGGTAGGAATGAATTCTGTGAGCTAGAAACAATGAACCAAATCAAATATGATTTTTTCCAAGGATGGTTACAGGTGAGAATTGATGAACAATGTGTTAAAGTGGCCTCCATCATCTGATTTGTATTCCTTTAGTTTTATTCAAGACTAATTCAGAGGACTTGTTTCTTGCAGAAGGCGGCTAGGATATGATGGTTGTCAGTGTTTTCCATACCCTAGTACATGCAAGTTTGTTGTGATGGTCCTAGAATTCATTTTCTAGTTATGATAAGAATTATTTAACTAGGCAGTTGCAATTGGCCTGCAGTAATACCAAAATTGTAAATCAGATTTAATCTAATCTTCCTAGGTCTGCATATACTTCTTGTTGCAGGTTGTTGAGGTTTTTGGAAACCCTAATTTTTCCCTAGATGATCCTAAGCTTGTTTCAGCCCTTTATAAGGATTTCCAAGATCATTTAGGAGGGGTCCTTTTGTATTCTTTTGTAAGAGGTTTAGTCTCTGGTCTCTTCTTGGTTGCAAAATATCGGGTGATGGTTTTCTCTCAGTCTAAGGTATAACAGATTTTGTATCTAACTGTATTATTGTATGAAAGGAAAACTTATGGTCTTTGGCTATTATTGGAGTGGTTCATATTTTGAAACAAAGTGTACATAGGGACATGATTCATTAAAAGTAATACAAACAATTCAGGTTCAGTTATCTCCTTCTATGTCTATCTTGTGAGTTTTGGGTTTTCTTGTCCATTGCATGGTGTTTACCCATGTGTACGTTTCTATTCCATAGGTTTTGATTGAGGATCAAATTAAAGATTCTTTTAATAGGACATAGATTCATTTGGTTTGTACAAGGATATTTTTAAGTAGTGTGAATCTAGATATACAGATAAATATCATCATCAAGTGGTGGTATTAAGGGTCATGAATCATTGACAGTAGTTGGTCTTTGTATGATACTTTGTGTTTGAGATTTAGCCCAATGGATAGGACACTAGTCAGGAATAAGTATCTTCTGCAGTGATATGTGTCTGATGTGGTATGGTTATATCCCTCAAGTTTTAAACATAACCAATCCAAAGTCTTTAGAAATTTAGAGTTTATATGGCTATATGTTCATTGTGGTGATTGTGAATTAATGAATGATTGGTTATCATTTAGTATTTTCTCACCATATCATCTATTATATAAATCCAGAGAAGGTTGTGAAGTATAGAATATTGAGCTGCTAGATTAGGTGTACCCACCTTGGTTTTGTAGAGATAGAAGTGTAGAGGGAAGTCTTGTCCCTATAGTTGGTCCAGTTACCTACAAATATCCCAAAATTAGGATCTAAAACCTCAAAAATTTTATTAGGTATATTGGTGTCTCTTTGAGTGTAAAATCCTTTTTAGGAACCAATAGGTAGTCTTTCACTTATGCTTGTTTGGTTATTTACGTATTAACTACCTAATTAGAGTCATAAATGTGATATTATGTAATGCATGATTAAATATATTTATTTTCAAAAAATAAAAATCCCATATGTTTTATTGTATATTTTGTCCTTTGTTCCAAGGGTTCCTTGGTAGGAAATAACAAATAGAATGATCATTTTTTCATAAATCTAGATTAAATATGAAAATAAAATCACTAATAATGATGAGGCCATTTTATGGCCTATTATGTTCCATTCTTTCTTAGTTTTTTAGTCTAGAACCTAAGTAGTTATTATATTTTCACTAAGTTGTTTTAATATACAATGTTTATATAAGGGCATTATAAGGACCTAGTTTGAGTCTGAATGGTCATGTCTTGATGATAACAACAAGGACCACTTAACTAATGTTTGTTAGAAATAGGGAATACTGAGAGGGGGGGTTGAATCAGTATTCCACAAACTTTTACTTTTTCCCAATTATGGATATAATAGATTATCTTAATGCACGCATAACATAGTAAACTAAATAACATGCATAGCAATAAAAAAAAATTAACTCATAACACATTATTTGTTCTCAAGGAAACCCTGGCTAAGGGAAAACCCCAGCGGGGATGGTACCCACAAAGATCCACTAATTAAAAGTATCATGTTAAGGATGTTGACTCTGTTAGGAGCCTATTACATGCATATAGTGTCTCAGTCCTGATTAAGGGACTATAGGCCTTGTTAGAAGCCTCAACCCTGCTAAGAGTTGGTAGTACAAACTATGATTACTGGATGAGCCCACTGCCCAAACACATAATGTACGATGTTTACTAATTACAAAATAAGTCAAGGTACATAACCTTATACTTCTTACAAATTCACATCAATGTCTCTTCGCTTTGTTTTTCACTATCGCTATTGCTCTATTACAACTTCTTTTTTTTACAATTACATCATTACATCTCTTTATACAAGTTATTAAGGCTAATAACTCTTACAGTCAGCTTGACATAAGCATTATACAAAATGTATCTTTACCCAAGGGTTAACATCTAGGATTTCATCCCTTTATATTGTTAAGACATTATTTTGGTAAACAAAATAATCCCTTAACTCTTTACCAATTATGTCTTCATATTATGTCATGTTAGCTTAACATTGTCTTCAGTAAAACTGTCATAACTTCTTCCGTACATGTCATACTAACTTGCGCTCCTCTTAGGTGAGTCTTCTATAGTAACCATAGTATCTATGTTCAAGTGCACAAGTACTGAACTTACTCCAATCAACATCGCTAATCAAAATGGTCTTTGGGTACACTGGCAAAAACACTGTCTCATACTTAGACAATTTTGCATTGTGCTCTGTCATACTTGCTCTCTATCCTATGTGATATTCATGTAGATCATATGTTTCCATAATGACAACATCTAAGTATATAAATCATCCAAATTGACAACATATGAGAAAATTGGCTAAGTCATAAAACTTCAAAATCTCAAAATTGTGGCCATAACAAAAAATATGTATATATTGTCCTTTTAACTCCATATATCTTATCTATATAGAGTACTCCCCCTAAGAGTATACATCCTTATCATATTTATCAATTTTCTATTATATATCTCTCCCCCTTTGACAATAATGAGAAAAAGGGTGTCAAAATTGTGTTCAAACAAAAATGTTATACTTAAATTCAATATTGCAAAGCTAGTAGGCTTGCAACACAATCTGCAAAGTTTATCTTCATGGTTTCTATCTCTTTCTCCCATGCCTTCTTAATGGAATCTACAACACTGAGTAGTGCACACAATCCATAAGATGCAATTTCACAGGCTTGGAGGTTTGCAAAGCTAAACTTCTAAAAATATGTCTTTGATGAAAGACATTCTTCCAGTTGTCCTTCAATAATGCTCAATTTAATAGAAATATGCTCTCTTAGAAGAGTGAATCTTTTCAGCTTCTTGTCCTTGTCTTCATGTAGAATCCTTATTTCATCATAAATTTTGCAAATTTTCTTCTCAATGTTGAGTATCTTCACATTGGGATTGGAAAGAAGATTTACCTCTCTTTGAATTTCTGCTTCTTTGATCTTAATCTTTTGAGTTTCTTCTGATACAAGGTTCTCAAATTTTTTACACTGGATGTACAAAGTTTTACCTCTGTCCAATTTCCTTCTCAAGTCTTTTATACAGATATCAAGACTGTTGATATCATTCCTAATATTCTGATTTATATCCAGAAGTAGTTTGGCCTCATAGGCTACTTGTGCCTTTACTTTAGCTATATTTGATAAGTTGGTAAACTCATCATCAAATGTATTCATTACTTTCTTTGCTCTATCAAGAGGGTCTGCCTCTATAATCTGTGTAGTCAAAATGCTTTGTAACTTCTTAGTTAACTCCTTAAGGGATCCTTCAAGGATTTTTACCTTCTTATTCTTCCCAATAATCTTATTCAGAGATGTGATCGATTCCATCTGATCATTATCATCTACTTCTTTTCCCAAGCTTTCAAATATAGATCCAATTTGAGTTTTCTTACCAGTCTCAGGTGTAAGACTGATTTCTTCTTGACTGGGGGCTACTACTTGCTTCTCTGTCTCCTTTTCTTCTTCAATCCTTGTGTCTCTCTATTCTTCTCCTCTAGCATTGTCCTTCTCTTCAAAAGCCAAATTGTCAATAATGTTCTCAAGGTTCTTAAAAGGATTATCATCACTATCTAGAGTGATTTTGGTTCCTTCCACATTCATTGCCTCATCTTCAATGTTAATAGCTAGTGGAGAGGGAATTATTAGTTGTTTTGCTTCCTTTTCTTACTCTGTTGGTTCTGCTACATCTGATTATCTTCCAACACTTTCTGTCATCACTTTAACTATTGCTTGTTGTGTTTCCTTGTTGATTTCCTCATAGTTACCTCCCATAATCTAAATTGTTCTTTTCTTTGTTCTCAAATGGGTGTTCAGATCTTTCATGATCTTCTTGAAGTGTTCTTCATCTTTCACATCACATAGATTCCTTACAAGATTTTCTTTGATTTTGATGTCTTCTTATGTTTCTCTTTTCTTCTTGTTTACTAACTTTTCATACAAATCATCAGGCATCTTTCCCTAAATTGTGTCAAAATTCTTTTCATTCAATATCATCTGTTTTACAACTGCATTTTCAAGGTTCAATCTCTCTACCTAATCATAGAGATCATAGTACTTGTTCATCTTTGAAAAGTCTCCATTTTGTATGATCTGTTCATTCACTTTTTCTATCTTTGGTTTCTAAGTTTTCTTCTTTACTGGGGTCTCTTCATCATCTTTTATTTCTGCAATCTTACTCTGTACTGGTGGCACTAAAGTTTTCTATCTTTTTCCTAGTCCATTAGCAATCTCTTTCACTCTTTTACCAGGTGTAGAAGAGGATGATCTAGTGGACTTTCTAGCTTCCTGATCTTTCTCAGTTTCTTCCACTTTCACTTGGATATGAATGCCTACTTGTTTTACAACAACTAATGATAGAGGTGGAATGGATAAAACTTCCTTTTGTCCTATGTCTCTGACTGCTACTGTTGTCTGTTTAGCTATCAAAAATTATTGTTCAGTCATCCCTGTGTCCTTTAAAATCATCTTTATTTTACTTTCTACTCTCTTCTTAAACTATTTTTCTTCTAAGATAGTCTTTGTGGAGTTGAAGTTCTCCTCAAAGGTTCCAAATCTATTTTTGTGAATGTCCAACTTGCTTTTAAGCAATCTGCTCACATATTCTTTTGTTTTAGTCTCAAAAATTTCATAGCCAAGAGGGTCTATGAATTATACTCTAGGTTCTATGGCTTCAATGAATGTAAAGTTAGTATCAACCATAAAGCATATCTCATTCTTATATTTCTCTACTAAATATTGTGGGATCCTTGTTCTACTTGTCATTAAATTTTGAAAAGTTTTAATCACCAACACTGCACTCTCATTGACCTTGTCAATAAGATGTCTCATGTATACTTTTTCAATCCTTTCCATTGTAGTTTTACCATCATTCCAATCATTACCAAATTTTTAAGGAAATCTTCTTAACAAATGGAAAAACATATAAGTGATCAATGATGAGAATCTAAACTGAGAGTACTTAGTCTTCTTTATCTTTCCCAAATTCTCAAACAACTAAATTCTCAAAATTTCACACATGTCAACTTGAACTTTGTCTACACACATTAAATAGGCTACATGTATCATTCATGTTGCCATGTCATCTTCTCTTGAGTTTGCACAAAACTTAGCTATAAGGATCTTGCACAAATATCTAACATCATCATGTTGAATCTTGCTAATTACTATTCCTCTGCCATTGTAAGATGATTTAGTGTTGTCTATAACTATTTTTCTCATGTTCTTCTCATTCAAAGGTATGGCTCCAGTTCTATATAGACCTGTTACCTCATGAATTAGGTTAGCTATGATATCTATCACTCTCTCATCTAACCAAAACTTCGCATTGTGAATTCTGCTTAAGATTATCTTGGTACATTCTTCATCATCAAACTCATATTGTAGAGAATAGTTTATAATCTCATTATCTTTCAAGTGTTCAAACCCTACTTTCAATGACATATCTTGATTGTAAATCCTTTCATATTCTTTAGTAAAGTCACTATCACTGAGAGTCTCAAGTTTGCATCCTAAGTAGCTTCTAACATTTTCTACGTGTAAAACTCCATCTGGTACAGATGATGAAGCTAACTTAGGGTCTTCCTCCAAGGGTTCTACTAGTTCCCTTTTGACTTTAGGTCTATTATTATTCCTTACATTATGAATTAATGAAATATCTATAACTTTTTCAAATTCCTTAACCGATTTAGAGATCTACTAAGTAAAATACCTCAATTTTGTGATTTAGGGCTTGCATTGATTTGGCACAAAAATCCTTCACCAAATCCTTGCAAAATACTTACAATCACCGATCTTTTATTTCCTTAGCATGTGTGTTCACCTTAATGATCAAATAATACCGATCATAACCTTTTAACCTTTCAATCTCACATAAATCTAACATCGCATTCATTTCCTTTGCCGCTTCTATCCCAAAAGTTGTTTTTGCTTACCTGCAAAACTTAAAACTTCTTTTGATCTCGCATAACACAATATTATCTTATGTTCTCTTAACCATATCATCAATACATCATATACTACCTTGCATTAACTGCACAAGACTCAATTCATCCTGTGCTAACTTCTATACTATCCTCAGTTCCTATTCTACTATAATTTTCATGAATTAAGTACTTTGAGATGGGTTAGGCAGAGATTCACTCTTACCATTTGATACTTCACATTTCTGGTTACCTTCAGTGTTGAATGTGTCTCCTTGATGTGTGCCTTTAACAAACTTCACTTCTTCTGAATTACTACAGCATCCTTTTTTACTGTTACTTACATTTTCATTTCTCCTTGCATGACTTCTAGGGTTAGAGTTACGATGAGGAACCCTTTTGTTCATTCTAAAAAACCTTTCTTTATGTCCAATCATGTTACATATTTGACAAACTATTCCATTGTTCCCATATCTTGGTCTACACTGATTAATTTATGATCTGCAGTTTCTAGCAATGTGTCCAACTTTGTTGCATCTATAACATAATACTCCATTTCTCCTTTTCATATCTTCAGTAGGTCTCTTATCTGCATGGTTAGTATTCCTAAACATTCTACTACTATTATTATTCTCAGCAAATTTAGGTTTTCTACATTTAATAGCTCTATGTCCAAAACTATGACAATTATAACAATAACCATTAAGAGGTTTAAATTGCTTACTTGTGCAATATTTCTTCATATGACCAAAAGTATTACAAGAAAAGCATCTACCTTTAAATTGTCTTTGTGTACCTTTAGGTGACTCCTCTTTCTTAGGTGGTTCTTCTTTTTTAGGTGTATCTTCAAATTTTTCAACTTCATCAGATTTCTTTTCATATATGCTTTCAGACATTTTTAGATCTGGTTCCTTGCTTTCTTCATTTACTTTAGATGAGTTGAATCCAAGACCAATTTTATCATAGAATGGTTTTTGATAAGACATTTGTTCATCAATCTTCTCACTAGTTGAATATATCCTTTCAAGTTGTTGCTTAGATTGAGTCAATTCACCTTTCACAATTGTATTGTATTTCTCAAGTTCAGCATACTACAATTTGGTTTTCTCAAGTTCAAATGTCACTTTACCAAGTTTAGATTTTAGCCCTTCATTATCAAGCTTCAGATTTTCATTTTCTAATTTCAGACTTGCTTCATTCTTTCCATTTCCATCTTTCAAACTTAACTTTAGATTTGCTATCTTCAATTCATGTTTCAGGATCTCATTCTCTTTTTCTAGGTTGTCATCACAATCTTCAATTTGAATTTTGGATTCCTTTTCTAATTTCAAATCTTCAACCTTGTTTTTCAATTTCTCAATGAGGTTCTTTGCATCATCATATTTTCCTTTTAGAGTATCTCTTTCTTTAGTAAGCATGTCAATCTATTCAAGAGCTTCTTCAAGATTTTTTTGTAGCTGATCCATATCCATAGATATCTTACTCAAGCTGCTAGGCTTTCCTTGAATGATTCTTTTCCAAGTAACTAAGCTCTGATACCAATTGTTAGAAATAGGGAATATTGAGAGGGGGGTGAATTAGTATTCCAAAAACTTTTACTTTTACCCAATTATGGATATAATAGATTATCTTAATGCATCCATAACATAGTAAACTAAATAACATGCATAGCAAGAAAAACAAATGAACTCATAACACATTATTTGTTCTCAAGGAAACCCTGGCCAAGCGAAAACCCCGGTGGGGATGGTACCCAAAAAGATCCACTAATCAAAAGTATCCTATTAAGGATGTTGACCCTGTTAGGATCCTATTACATGCATATAGTGTCTTAGTCCTGATTAAGGGACTATAGGCCTTGTTAGAAGCCTCAACCCTACTAAGAGTTGGTAGTACAAACTATGATTACCAGATGAGCCCACTACCCAAACATGTAATGTACAATGTTTACTAATTACAAAATAATTCAAGGTACATAACCTTATACTACTTGCAACTTCACATCAATGTCTCTTTTCTTGCTTTTTCACTATTGCTATTGCTCTATTACAACTTCTTCTTTTTTACAATTACATCATTACATCTCTTTATACAAGTTATTAAGGCTAATAACTCTTATAGTCGGCTTGACATAAGCATTATGCAAAATGTATCTTTACCCAAGGGTTAACATCTAGGATGTCATCCATTTATATTTTTAAGACATTATTTTGGTAAACAAAATAATCCCTTAACTCTTTACCAATTTTGTCTTCATATTCTCTCATGTTGGCTTAACACTGTCTTCAGTAAAACTGTCATAACTTCTTCCGTACATGTTGTACTAACTTACGCTCTTAGGTGAGTCTTCTATAGTCACCATAGTATCTATGTTTAAGTTTGCAAGTACTGAACTTACTCCAATCAACATCACTAATCAAAATTATCTTTGGCTACACTGGTAGAAACATTGTCTCATACTTAGACAATTTTGCATTGCGCTCTGTCATACTTGCTCTCTATCCTATGCGATCTTCATGTAGATCATATGTTACCATAATGATAACATCTAAGTATCTAACTCATCCAAATTTCCAACAATTTTTCCTATGGGTTAAGTAATCACTTTTTATATTATTCATACTCTTATGGATGATTGAAATGTGAATATGTTTCTACAGCCAACAAAACCCTTTCCTACAAGAATGAAATAGCATATAGATATTTTTTTTAGAGTAGGCTGATGAGATAATCATATGTTATAAATTTGACATGTGCTACTAACCATTGTTTTTAGGACTAAGTCATTCATGTATTGACACAGTTCAAGGATGGTGGATCCAATTAAGGACAGTCCAACCTTGAAGCCAACTAACAACACAACAAAATAACACAACAAGATATGCTCAAAATTAGATTTTCATTAACATTCTCAGTTGTAAGGCCTTCTCGGTTAGGGCCAATTGCAATCAAGAAAAATTCTACAAGATCAACAAAGATCTAAAATAACTCCAACTAGTCCAGCTCTGAAAACAATCAGCAACTGATGGAAACCCTAAGGTAGATCTAAACTTGAGCTTGCAAGCCTCCAAGCAATCTCCTTCTCTCCAAGAAGACAACTACTAGCTCTGCTATTACAAACTATAAAATAACAATCTGATGTTCAAGATCTTGTAGGATCCAAATCTAGCTTCTATCTTCCCAATCTCCTCTCCCCCTTAAACAACTACCCAAACACTTCTTAAATACTAATCTTCAGCCACAAGTTGGCTAGAAGAAACAATTAACTCCTACAAACAAATATTAAATGCAATACAAGTTTTCTCTCAAGAATCCTTACAATTATTTAATTCCCCATGTTGGCCTCTAGATCTACATACGTAAATACAATAAAATCTACCAATAATAAATGCACCAAGTCATCCAACCAAACCCTCAAGAACTCCAGTTGGTAACTAGAACTATTGACTGCCAAAGAAACAATCAAGCACCAATGAATCGACTGACCAATCCAAGAAACATTGATCAACATAGGCATTACTAAGACCAAGTTCCACAGAGCACCAAGGGTTCCACCGAGTTCCTTCAGTGACCAAGCTTCCTTTAATAACTGAGACCATCGGTTAAAGCTACCACTGAGTACCATAGAACCAAAATAACACACCTCCATGAAGATTTACCAAGTACCCTACAATGTCCCTATATCAGTGACACCCTAGGTTCAAAAAGATGTTCATATGCTGGAAGAACATCTTCCAAGATTCAGCACATAAACCCCAAAGTGGTTCTTCACATACAAGTCCTCCAACTTTTCAGCT
Source organism: Chamaecyparis obtusa (assembly GCA_027943335.1). Classification (NCBI taxonomy): domain Eukaryota; kingdom Viridiplantae; phylum Streptophyta; class Pinopsida; order Cupressales; family Cupressaceae; genus Chamaecyparis; species Chamaecyparis obtusa. The sequence goes on along the minus strand of BSBK01008330.1, from coordinate 660,917 downwards.
TGCATACTCTTCCACTTCTTCTTCCTCTTTCTTTTCAAATCTTTCCTTAATAACACACATGATTGTTCTCCATATTGATCATCATTCTTCTCAGGATCCACCAACTCAACTTAGCTACCAATACTCAAGCTCCTCCTACCAAGTGTTGTATCCAACAAAGGCATTAGGGAAAACTTCATGTCATCCTTCTCAACAGTAAACTCATTCCTGGCACAATCATACATAGCTCTACAATCATATTGCTAGGGTCTACCAAGCAATATATCACAACTATTCATCTCCACAATGTCACATAACACAAGATCCTTATACTGGCCAATCTTAAAATCAACAAAACATTGTTCTCTTACTTCCAGAGCATGAACATTTTGTAACCAGCCAATCCTATAAGGATGTGGATGTTTCATTCTATTCAAACCAAGTTTTTGAACCATATCCTCAGCCAAAAGGTTATCATAACTACCACTGTCAATAATTACATCACAAAGTTTACCTCTAGACTTGCACCAAGTTTTGAACAAATTACTCCTCTGACAAGGTTCCTCCTTTGTATCGAGCAATGTTCATCGAACTAGCAAGTTCTTAGATATAGGTTCATTTTGAATGTTTTCATTTACCAAAGCAATATGTCAATTACCAAGCTTGTTCTATGTACACTCAAAATAATGGTATCCTTCTTCACCACAAATAGAAAAAGTACCTTTAAAGATAACTCTACCTATCTTCTTCTTCAATTCCACAGGTTTTAGTTCATCCTCTGTAGTCGGTTTATCCTTCACTGAGTGATCAATCTTTTTCTTCCCTCGAGGATTACTATGTTGTCTCCTTTTCAACTTATCTTCTGCCTTGAGAGCATACTGATAAGCATCTTCAATAAAACCAATCTTCAGCATACCAATCTCATCCTAAATATTGAATCTCAAACCATTCACATACTGAACTACCTTTTCTTTACCAAGTTCTCTGTGTCCAGACCAAATAGTCAACTTATAGAACTCCTCGGTATAGTCTTCCACAGTCAAATACTTTTGCTTCAGATTATGCAACTTCTTAAACAATTCAAGCTAATAATTAGTAGGTATGAACTTAGCTTTTAGTTTAGTCACCATCAATGTCCACCGATTGATCTTCATTTCACCTTCATCTTCTCTATCTCTTTGTAATTCTTTCCACCAAAGAGTAGCATGTCCTTTCAACTTAGTCTGTACCAATATTACTCGAAGAGGATCTTCAATTTCTTCAAGCTCAAATAATTATTCTAGTTTTCCAATCCAATCAATCAATTCCTTGGGTTTCAAAGTACCAGAGAAAGTAGAAACTTCCATTTGGTAACTATTACTCAACCAAGCTCCAAATCTATGCAATTGACTAGTTCTGTCTTCACCAGATTTGTCTCTCTAGTCAACACCACTAGATCCAATAGCTTCAAAGTCTTTAGAAACTTCCTCATAACCATCCTCAGTACCAACATTATGAGATACACCAGTCATAGCCCTCATGATCTCAGTGATCATGTCATTCTTCATCAACTCCATCTTAGATCTAAAATCTAATTTCACTTTCTCTGTAATCTTCAATTCCATAGCATCACAAAGATCTGTAATCTCTCTATGGTCCAATCTTCTTGGAGGCATCCTTAAAGATAAGAAACCCAAAGAAAAAAACCCTACACTGACCACCTTGTGACAACCTCCAAGTTCTATGCAAGTCAGATCAATTTGTCACCTTGCATGAACAACCAAGTCAAGATTCCATAAGTTTAGTGCCATGGATCTGCAACTCAGATTATATGATTTCTTCATCAACAAGGTCAACTTCACAAGATCAACCTTCACTCAAGAAAAACCTTCACTTTGATACCACCTAACACAGTTCAAGGATGATGGATCTAATTAAGGATAGTCCAACCTTGTAACCAACTAACAAAAAAGTAGAATAACACAACAAGATATGCTCAAAATTAGATTTTCATTAGCATGCCTACCTATAAGGCCTTCTGGGTTAGGGCCAATTACAATCAAGAACAATTCTGCAAGATCAACAAAGATCCAAACCAACTCCATCTAGTCTAGCTCTGAAAATAATTAGCAACTGATGGAAACCCTAAGGTAGAATGAAAAAACTTGACCTCACAAGCCTGCAAGCAATCTCCTTGTCTCCAAGCAGACAACTACTAGCTATGTTATTACAAACTATCAGATAACAATCTGATCTTCAAGATCTCATAGGATCCAGATCTATCTTCTATCTTCCCAATATCCTCTCCCTCTTAAACAACTACCCAAACACTCCTTAAATACTAATCTTCAGCCACACGTTGGCTAGAAGAAATAATTAACTCCTAAAAACAAATATTAAATGCAATAAAAGTCAGCTCTCAAGAAACCTTACAATTATTTAATTCCCCAAGTTGTCCTCTAGATCTACATAGGAGAATACAAAAAAATCTACCAATAATAAATACATCTAGTCGGCCAACCAAACCCTCAAGAACTCCAATCAGTAACCAAAACTACCAAGCACTAGAGAGACAACTGATCACCAGTTAAACACCTGACCAATCCAAGAAATACCAAGAAACACATGCATTATCGAGAACAATTTCTACCAAGTGCCAGAGGTTCCACCAAGTTCCTTCAGTGACCGAGCTTCCTTCAATAACTGAGACCATCAATTAAAGCTTCCATCAAGTACCATAGAACCAAAATAACACACCTCCATGCAGATTTACCAAGTACCCTGGAATGCCCCTGTATCAAGTATTGAAGAAGGTGACAACACAAAGGACTTTGGACCATTTTGACAACCTTCAAAAGGAGTGGTTTTTTTACTTCCATTAATACATTAGACTATCATTAAGCAAGTCAAGCATGAACCACTACACTCAGATGGAAATCTAGTAAAGAAGAACATATATTTTTGTTGGATTATTTAATAAGTTAATACTTTTTCTGTCAGTTGAGGAATTGTCTCAAACATGTTTGTAAAGAGATAAAATTATTTTAATCCATATTTTTGAGATGGCTGATAGTTTATGAGTTAGTTAAATAAATCCTTTGTTATAAATAAGTTTCTTGTAGACTTCTTGAGAGAGTTATATTAGCAATAAGAATCGAAGTCTTTACTGTAGTTTTGGGTGATTATAGTTAATACAATTTATATTCAGTATGTACTTAGTTTTTTAGTTATGAATAAAACAAAGATGTTTTTGTTCTGATAAGAATATATTGAGTTGTTCCAATTCAATCATTCAAGGAGGACCACTTGGTGAGTGAAAATTACTATTTCTTTGTATTTCTTTAGCTGTTATTTAGAACTTTGATGTTCCTACAACCACTAGGTAGCAACACCTATGGTTGTTCCTATAGCAAGGAAAACTGAGTAGAGAGTTGTTTGATTTCTAGATTTTTTTTAGTAGACTAAACAATTTGAAAATTTTTTATTCCTGCTACCCACTACCCACCTTTCCTTTTCCAATTTTTGACTAGCCTAATAACCACAACCCTAAGAACATTCCAGCTTTAGCTCTCCCAAACTTGTATGGCTTAATTATAGAGGACCCTGAAACATTCCTATTTGAGTTTGATATCCTATGTAGAAGTTGTTGGCAAGCTGACTATACTATCGTATATGACTAGATATAGTGTTGACATTATGGAAACAAAGGCATATAGTGTTTTGGAGTCAACGCACATCATCAGAAGATCAGTATTTGGCCAAGTACAGAAGACTGGATAGTCAACAGAGCATTAGTGCACATTCATATGATCGAGTTATGATATGTGCCCTAGAAGATAAGATGGTAAGAGTATATTCATTCTTAGTCTAAGAGCGCATGGTCAAATGATATCATATGGTGAAGATACAGATAGATGAAGTTACATAGACAGTGAATGCAGCTGACTGTTGGTAATTTGATTAGATACTCTAATATTGTTTTGTAAAGGCTATATGCCTATTTAATTAATTTGTAGACATGTAATTATGTTTTTTTGTAAACATTCTTGAGCCAATCCAATTCGAAGCATTGTATGTAATCGGTTATAGGTCGACCTAGTTAATTGTTTTGATAGTGCATATAAATATGAGATGCCCCTTTGTAATAAAGTATGGAAGTTGATATAGAGTTGAGATAAGCAAAGAAGAAGTGTTCAACGAGTTGATAAGATGTATTAGAGCTTTGTAAGAGGTCAAAGCATTAGTGCATCATAGGAACTAATCTGACAAGAAGTGTCACAACACTAGTTCATCCAATAGATATAGTGTGTATCTAAGATCTAAAGGTTGTAGCCTTCACCACTCGAGTAGTGAGCTCTAGGATAGTGTGTCCACACCCCTAACAAGGTTATTGTAAAAGACTCCTAATAGGGTCTTACCCTTGACAAGGTCACTATACTAAAATTAATGTAAAGATAACTCCTAATAGGGTTAAGGATCTTCTAACAAGGATCACAATACACTAGTGTAGAATATTAGTGGGTGTCAATTCCCACCAAGGTTTTTACCTATTTGGGTTTCCCCATAACCATATTGGTGTTATGTGTTGAGTTCATGTTTCTTGTTTATGTTAATTTTCATTTTAGTACTTAAGCATTAAAGATAATTTTAAAGAGTAAAGTAAAAAGATTGAATATAGTGAACACTGATTCACCCCCCCCCCCCCTCTCAGTGTTCCCATTCCTAACAATTGGTATCAAAGCTCTAGTGCTTAGCAAAGAAGTTTAACCACTTGAGGAGATCATGGACAAGATAGAAATGAAACATCTGAAAAGAAATCTTGAAGCTTCTCTTGAAGACCTAGACATATCTAAAAAAGAAATTGAAGAGCTAAAAGAAAAATTCAGTGATGCTCAAGCAGTCATCAAAAGACTAAGGAAAGATTTAAAAGAATGTTTTACTAGTGATTTAGGGATCATGGTCAAAAAGCTTAATGAAGAGAACACATCTCTAAAAGATCAGATTGAAGAATTGGATGACAAGCTAACTAAAAATCAAGAATTATATGATGAATAGATCAAAGAGAACCTTCAACTAAATAAAGAATTGAGGCAAGCAAACATGGAGATTTTGGAGCTAAGAAATAACAAAAAAAGATTGGAATCTGAATTGAAAGAGGCCAAGAATCACATTGTTAAATTAAACACAAGCAAGGATCTGATTGAATCTCAGTTGTATGCTTGGAAGCTTAAAGGAAATAGCAGCAACATTGGATTCAATTAAGTACAAAATCAGATTGAAAACATGCGAGAAAGAATGAAAGAACTAGAAGACTCCACAGATGCTAAGGAGACTAGAAGTGAGACTAAAAATAGTATTGAACCATCTAAGAATGAGCACAAGCCAGTAGACCAAACTTGTTATGCATGTAACAAGCATGGACATATAGAAAGGAATTGTAAAGAGGTAAGACCTTTCAATGGTTACTATTATTCTTGCAATAAATTTGGTCATAGAGCTATGAATTGTAAAACAAGTCAAACGAACAAGACTCAGAATAATCAAAGAAATCAAAATCAAACAAATGCAAGAAGTTCCCAGAATGTTACATGTCAGATATGTAACTATAATGGTCACTCATCTAGACAGTGTAAAATGGTAACCCATGTTAATGCACTAAGGAATATAAGGCCCCTAGTTATATGTCACTCTTGTAACAAGGCTGGACACATCTCTAAGTTCTATAGATCAAGAACCCAAAGTCAGGAAAGCCCTAAAAATCTAGAAGAATCAATATTGGATACTGAAGGAGAAGTCAAGTTTGTGAAAGCTTTGGAATATGCAAGCATAATTTGGTTAGAGGCAAATTAGGATAAGGTTGATGAGTATGTACTAGATGCATCCGTAGTGGATGCATCCTCTACATCTAGATAAATGGCCCTCGAGATCATAGGGGGAGCTAATTTACCTCTAGACCCCTATGTGGCTAGTATAATCACCCTCAAAGTAATCACCTTTGGATTTAACCTTTTGAAAACTAGTAGAACCTATCTGCAAAAGCACACTAATTGATTGATAGCAGAATGAAAGTTGGAGATTCTCAATAAAAGTCTGGTTTACATGGCAAGCATTAATGGCAGAATTTTTTCATTAAAAGTACATAGAAGCTTGTAGATCACTCATTACATTCAAGTTTAGAGAAATTGAAGAGAACAAAATCCCTAGCAGTTGATTATGGAGGATTGCAGATTGATTCACCAGTGAAGCAGTGTGTTGTGGAAGCCCTAATCTATCGCACCAATTCAAAAGTTCTTGGAAACCATTAGGAAAGAGATATACAAGTGATGGCTACTCCTATTGTATTTGATGTTGTGGAGAAGAAAAGATATGTATTTAAGAGGCACCCATTCAAATTGACATTGGATGACCTAGAAGGGGCATTCTCCCACACTCCTATGGGTGTTATGCATGTAGAAGACATCCAAGCATATATTTACTGCAAGAAGGAACTAGTAGGACTTGACAGAATAAGAGCACACTTAGAAACCATGATGAAACCAGATAAAACCTTCCTGGATGAGTATGTGCAGTTTGAAAACCACCCTATAATTGAATATGCTACAGCATATGAGTTCTATGATTTTGAATGGATAAAGCTTCTACTTAGTAGGATTCATGATGAACTATTCTAGATAGGTGAAGTGTCGGTCAGATTAATAGGAGATATAATACATGAGATTATAGGCCTCTCAAGGATAGGCATCATTCTTCCAGAGGGCAAGGATGTTAGAAAACTTGTAGAACAGTCACGCAAGTCAAGAAGTGATAAGTGCAGAATGACCATTGAGCCTATAGAGGAGAAAGACATCAAACTGATGTCCATGATACTGGGGTATAGGTTTCAGCACACCAGTAGGGTGAATAGTGTGTCAGTAGCCACAATTCTTGCAACAATAAGACTTGTGAGAGAAAATGGTGAGTTTAATTTGTGTGAGATCCTACGCGCACAACTAATAGACAACATTAAATCCATTAAGCATGACAAGACCGAAATATTTAGATTTGGGTCTTTGATCATATACATGTACTTCCACATTCTTGGAAAGGTACCAAATTTATATTTAGATAAGACTATTCCTACTATGCCATAGATATCCTTCAAGGCATCTACTAAGAGTACACTTAAGGATTATATGGAGTTAGAATTGAAGACATTTAGGGTAAGAATGCATATGAGGTACAAGATACCTGATAAAATAGTTGAAAAATATAAGGACAACATTTTCATTATGGTGGAGACCGATACAACATTTATGGAAGCAGTGGAACCAAGGACAAAGTGAATTCATCCACTTGGATATGAGGTTGAGAGCCAATCCTAGAGGCATATTCTCAAGTACTATTATTAGCACCTAAGGACCCTAATGAGCCAAGATGGGGAACTTATGAAGAGAAAATAAGAGAAGTTGATGCAGTCTTAAACAGTGCAGCAACTAAAAGAAAAGTAGCCAAGGTTACTTCCGAGATATTGAAAATTCATGGATTAACTCAAGAAGACTTGGACAAAGAAAGACAAGAAAAGATTTCTTTGGGAATTGAGAGTTCTTCTACAATAGAAGAAGAGTCTAATGATCCAAAATTAAAGAAGGTAAAAGTGGAGAAGTCTGATGATCCAAAGGGTAAAACAGATGATACCCCTCTTGTGCCCAAGGAAACAATTGATCTCACTGCTCCTCCAGAGTATAAGACAATGGCAAAGAGGAAGAAAGAGATAAGAACTAGTCATCCATCCTTGCGCACTACAAGGAACCAAAGAAAGAGTACTCAAGCACCTCCACAAGTAAGTTTTAGACCTAGTCTAAAAGTGCTAAGTTCAAGGATAATTGAGGAAGGAAGGATTGATCAAATAGGAAATTTTTATGATAAGTACAGAGAAATAGATAAGTTAGATATTCATAGCATGATTATCAAGTATATGCTTAAGTTTAAGAAGATAGTGCGAGAATTGAAGACTGTGATTCCAGACAATGTTTGGAACATTTTAGATTTCTTGAAGAGACAAACAATGGAGGAAGATCTAAGAATAAGAGAGAATATATTAGATGAGAGTCTACTAGAATGTTCTCTAGAGGAGAAGACCTTATTATTAGATCTGGTGAAGCCACATCTTAGAACCAAGTCAAGAACTTTGCATATAATGGACAAAAATTATGAACTAGTTGCAAAGGAAACATAAAAAGCCTTTGAGACAGTCTTCCTGAATAGGCACATGTTCCTATTAAGGTTTTAGGATCATTGCAAATGTAATAGCACTATCCCATTGTATGTGTTTTCCAAATGCAACAATCTCTTGCATTTATATTGAGAATGAGCCAAGAAGAGACATGTCCCTTCATGGGACATGTCTATTCATTATTATGTAATTAATATAATGACAATTATGATTACATACATACATACATACATACATACATACATACATACATACATACATACATACATACATATATATATATATATATATATATATATATATATATATATATATATATATATATATATATATATATATATATATATATATATATATATATATATATATATATATATATAATATCTCTTGCGTATTATATTAATTTCTCTAATATTTACATAATAATAATAGTATTTATTTTATCAATTTAACTATTTAGTTATTATGAGAATAATTATAATCTAACTTTATATATACATATATATCAATGTATGTAGTAATATCAATTATTATATATTGATATATGTGAATATATATAATAAATCATTTCTCATAATAATCATATAGTCAATATTATTTATCTGACCAATGCTACAAATATCAACACTCCATCTTAGCTAGGGAGGATAAATCAATCCAATGTCCAACACTTATGACACTTGGCAATATCAATCATATTATGTAAGCAATAAAGGCATCATCCTCAAGATGTAGTCAATAGAATCATAGTCTCAATATGTGGATTGCCTCCATCAGTGATTCTATCCATAAGTTCTCAGGTGGATTGTCTCCATCAGTGATTCTATCCACAAGTCTTAGGGGGATTGCCTCTATCAGTGATTCAATCCACAAGCTCTCGTGTGGATTTCCTAGATCGACGGTTTGATCCACAAACTCATGAACTTTTTTGTGGATTTCCTCCATCAGTGATTCTATCCACAAGCTCTTGTGTGAATTAACTCCATTGGCAATTCTATTCACAAACTCATGAGCTTTGGTGTGGATTGCCTCCATCGGTGATTATATCCACAAGCTCTCATGTGAATTGCCTCCATCGGTGATTCTATTCACAAACTCATGAGCTTTGGTGTGGATTTCCTCCATTGGTGATTCTATCCACAAGCTCTTGTGTGAATTACCTCCATCGGCGATTCTATTCACAAACTCATGAGCCTTGGTGTGGATTGCCTCCATCGGTGATTCTATCCACAAGCTCTCATGTGAATTGCCTCCATCAGCAATTCTATTCACAAACTCATGAGATTTGGTGTGGATTACCTCCATCGGTGATTCTATCCACAATCAAGATCAAAAAATATCTATCACAATAGAAATTTATTGCAAGATCGTCACCTTCCAATAACTTTAAAAAATACAAGTGATAATCATTTGGAAGTTTTCACTTCCTCATAATTTACACAGGGGGTAGGCCCATTAAAAACATTCATGATTCATTAGTATAATAATCAATTATATCAAGATTACCTCAAAAGTGTTTCACCTTCAATAGTGAACTCCCTCTCAATCACAATGATCAAGATAGTCACAAGTTGACTGAACCATCTACTCCCTCTAAAGCTCAAGTTTATCAACTTCTTGACCTCTTTTGAAATGTCAGACTCCCTTTGCATCTATTATCAAAACATTCATGATTCATTATTATAATAATCAATTATATCAAGATTACCTTAGAAGTGTTTCACCTTCAATAGTGAACTCCCTCTCAATCAATGTGATCAAGATTGTCACAAGTTGACTAAACCATCTGCTCCCTCTAAAGCTCAAGTTTATCAAATTCTTAACATGCATCAAGTTAATGCATCAAGTTATTTCTCCCTTGAATGTAATTATCTTGTGCTTCTGTCCTGAAGGTATGTCAGAGAGAGATTACAAATAGCTCACTAAACTATCTCAACCAAAAATACCAATGATAGAAGCATACAATATTTTAACCACCAATAGTATATCATGAATTACAAACTCAAAAATTATGTGCATTAATAAAATATGAAATACTTATCTTTTATAAATTCCAAGTATTTCAATCTGTAAGGTGAGCCCATATAGAAAATATCATGCAAATTCAAAGAATGATGTTGTCGTTCTTGAAAATTACTTGAATTATTCACATGAATTTTCTTCAATATCCAAAGGTTCTATACACTATTAAAACCTTCAATTTGATCAGATCTCCCTTCAAGTGGTTACACTTATAAAGAAGGAACCTCCCTCTTTTACAGATTTATTTTTTTAGACCCGTACATAGTCAACCATAACTTTTGAACCTAAAATTTTCTCTTCAATCGCTCCAGTGAGAGTCTTGTAAATTTTTTTATCACTGACATATCTAAAATTTAGTATAATCCAATGGTGAATTTGTGAGATATGGTCCTCATACCGAAACTGTATTTTCTGAGACAATCACACTTTTACCATCAATAAACTACTCTCTTACATTTGCAACTTGGCTCTGATACCATGTTAAGGTTTTAGGATCATTGCAAATGTAATAGCACTATCTCATTGTATGTGTTTTCCAAATGCAACAATCTCTTGCATTTATATTGAGAATGAGCCAAGAAGAGACATGTCCCTTCATGGGCCATGTCTATTCATTATTATGTAATTAATATAATGACAATTATGATTATACACACACACACACAGAGATATATATATATATAATATCTCTTGAGTATTATATTAATTTCTCTAAAATTTATTTTATCAATTTAAATATTTAGTTATTATGAGAATAATTATAATATAACTTTATATATGCATATATATCAATATATGTAGTAATATCAATTATTATATAGATTGATATATATGAATATATATAATAAATCATTTCTCATAATAATCATATAGTCAATATTATTTATCTGACCGATGCTACAAATATCAATAGTTCCCACCTACTGCGCCCACTACTCAACTGCCCACAAAGGTAGAAAAGGAGTCAGAGACCATCAATGTACACAACACAGGTCCTCGGCATTTAGTATCTATAGTTATAGCACCCACAGAGGTAGAGAAGCCTGCACCTATGGTAGAAGCACATAAGGATGATACAATTTTTTGATAAAGTTGAGATTGCTATGGTGGCCTCATATATTGATTTGGATAAGTTTGAAGAAGCTTTTGTAAGCACTTAAGAGGCTGAGAATCTATGTGGTAACACTCCTCCTAATAAACAAGAAGTACTGATTGAGGATATGATAGGAGTTGAAGGAGAGAAAGAAATTGAAAAAGAGATAGAAAAAGAAGAAGAAAAATAAAAGGAAGTAGAAAAAGAGAAAGGAGAAGTAGAGATGAAAGATGGTGAGAAAATATATGAGCAATCTATTGAGATGCCAATCAATGTTAAGCATGAATGATGGATAGTACTCTTATCACTCCATTACACTCAGCATCATTTTTGTCAAGTTTGACACAGGACACCACTAGTTTGGACTCTTGGGGAGAAGAAGACCTGATCAAGATCAGTGTCTTAGCTATGGAGAAGGCCAAAGAGAAACAAGTGATGAGGAATCCCTTATTTTTTGAGTCATTGAACATCTTGAACAACCTACTACCTTTAGACAAGAAAGTGTCTAAGACTCATTCAGTGGATGATGTGAACACAATTCCTTCAAATTTTAAGACAAACTTTTCTAGCTTGGAAGAATCTACATCCCTAAACGTAGAAGAGAAGTATATGAAGAAGAGGCTCTGTGAATTGGTCAATAAATTTTCACTTGACCTAAGTTCACTCAAGATTGGTCAAGCATCTTTAAAAGAATTTGCAGCAAAGGAAAAGAAGATTATTGCTGACTACATGAACCAGGAAAAGTTAATAGCTGATTTATACCAAAAGATCCAAGAGGCAGAGGCTATGATAGAGAATGTGAGGAAATCTGTGGAAGATCCCTCCACCATTGTAAATATATGTAATAATGTATATCAAGGGAAGATTGACAAGATTGAAAGAGCAGAAAAGGAGATGTCTAAGATAAGGGCAAGGCAAACATAGCTAAGGAATGCTCTTACACCCTCTTTAGATGTCCTAAATCATAACATCAAGGAGATCGATGCCACCATGGTGACATATGATCAAGGTCCTAGCTTAGATTTAGAGAAGATGGAGAAGTTGACTTACGCATTATGCGCCCATCTCCAAACAGTCAATGCACTGATCACATTCTGGAAGAAAGAGATCCATAATTTGTAGATAGTATATCCAAATATACTTTCCCTATAAGTACTTGTAGAGATTCAATTTCTTAGCACCTTTTTCATTAATATCAAAGGGGGAGTATGTATAAAATATGGAGTTATAGATATGTAAAGAAGATGTATAGTAATAAGACTAAGGGAGATATAAGTTAGAGTTTTTGTATAAGAGGACAGATAGTAACTTTTCCATATTCCTTTGTTGCCATCAATGACAAAGGGGGAGATTGTTGGCAACATGACTATACTATCGTACATGACTAGATATAGTGTTTTCATTATGGCAATAAAGTCATATAGTGTTTCTGAGTCAACGCACATTATCAGAAGATCAGTATTTGGCTAAGTATAGATGACTAGATAGCCAACAGAGCACCAGTAGATCAGAGCATTAGCACACGTGTGTATGACTGATTTATGGTACACACCCTAGAAGATAAGATGGTAAGAGTATATTCATGCTTATTCTAAGAGCACATGATCAGATGATATCATAAGGTGAAGATACAGATAGATGAAGTTACACAAACACTGAATGCCAAAATAGAACAGTGTATGCAGCTGACTGTTGGTAATTTGATTAGCGACTATAATATTGTTTTGTAAATGCTATGCACCTATTGTAATTAAGTTGTAGACATGAGATTATTTTTTTTTGTAAACATGCTTGATCCAATTCAATTGGAAGCATTGTATGTAATCAATTATAGGCTGACCTGGTTAATTATTTTGGTAGTGCATATAAATATCAGATGTGCCTTTGTAATAAAGTATGGAAGTTGATATAGAGTTTAGATAAGAAGATCAGAAGTGTGTGAAGAGTTTATAAGATGTATTAGAGCTTTGCAAGAGGTCAAAGAATCAGCACATCATAGGAACTGATCTAACAAGCAGTGTCATAGTTCATCTAGTAGATGTAGTGTGTATCTGAGATCTGAAGATTGTAGCCTTCACCACTTGAGCAATGATCTCTAGGACAGTGTGTCCACACCCCTAAAAAGGTTATTGTAAAAGACTCCTAATAGGGTCTGACCCTTGACAAGGTCACTGTACTAAAAGTAATGTAAAGACAACTCCTAACAGGGTTAAGGATCTTCTAACAAGGATCACAATATACTAGTGTAGAATATTAGTGGGTGTCAATTCCCACCAAGGTTTTTACCTATTTGGGTTTCCCCATAACCATATTGGTGTTATGTGTTGAGTTCATGTTTCTTGTTTTTGTTAATGTTCATTTCATTACTTAAGCATTAAAGATAAGTTTAAAGAGTAAAGTAAAAAGATTGAATATAGTGAACACTGATTCACCCGCCCCCCCCCCCTCTCAATGTTCCCATTCCTAATAGAAGATGTTATTATACCATAGATGCTCACAAGCACAAGTTTTTTTTAGCTACTCTTAAGGACTCAACACTTGGATGGTTTATGGGATTGGGAGGTGATGTTGTCCATAATTGGAATGAGATGAAGACAACTTTTTTGGGAACATGATATTCCTAAGAGTTAATTTTTTTGTCATTAGTTATGAGTAATTTATTATTTTTGTTAAAGTCATTGGGTAAGAAAGTAAAAATGAGTCAGTAAGGTAGAGAAAGTATTCAGTAAAAGGAATTAGTAAATATGGAATTTTCGTAAAGAAGAAGGAAGCATAAGCACCAAGAGAGCTAGAACCGAACACATAGAACCAAGTTATACCAAGCACCAAAATGAAGAGATAAGGTAGTTACTAAGTTAAATAAAATGTGTTACCAAGTAGAACAGGGCGACACTAGAATATTTCTAAGTACATTAAACTTGGACACCAATTAGAAAATGGTTTACCAATCTCGAGGAGATTGTATAATAGAACGTTGGCTATTAAAATATAATGATTACACATGATTACAAGGTGAGATTATCCAATGATAATTATGGATGAAATATGCATTGGAAGTGTACCCAATGCTAGCACCACTTGTAATGAAGATTCTAGAACATTTAGCACCACTTAAATTTTGTATATAAGAAGATCAGAGTATCAAGATCATGATGGTGGAATATTAATGCATGAAGAGAAATTGGAGATTTCATGTATCAAACATATCAAAGTAGAAGGTAATAAGTAGTGAAGCTAACGAGTAATAGAGTATTGAGGAACAGTCAGCGATTCAGAGCTACCAAGTACTTAATTGTTAGTGTGAAGGATTCACAGTATGAGGTAATAAATTGATGAGTACATAGAGTTTGAATAGAATTTGTTGATGCATGTTTGACATACATTTTATTGTTATTTATTAGAGAGTAATCATATTTTGTAAAGTCTCTTAATTGAGAAGATCATAACAGATCGTAATTGTAAATCCTTTAACCAAGTATAATTCTTATATTAGAGTTGTGAAATCTCTTAAAAGAGTAGACTTAGAAATCTTTAGAACTCTTAAATAGGTTAATAATCTTAATAGAGTAAGATATCATAACTAGCTAAACATTGTAGCTCTAACCAAGAAACTTTATTCTACAGTAGTGAATTCTTGTGGGTGTCATCCGCACCGCAATTTTTATCCTCTAACAAGGATTTTTGTGATAACAAAATATTGTGTTATGTATTGATGATTACATGTTTTATTTATTTCATGTGATGAATGCAAGTGTTAATGAATTAGTAAATGAATGTGAAGATAAGTTTAAAAGTGTTTTAAAGTATTGATTCACCCCTCCCCTCTTAGTACTTACCTTTCGACACCTGAATCCAACAATCGGTATCAGAGCATAGTCTCTTATTAAGGAGTTTAGTCACTTGAGAGGAAAGATCTGGAAAGATGCAAGTACAAAAGGATAATTGATAATATGTAAATGGAACTAAAGATGGCCAATAAAAAAATTTAAGAATTGAGCAGAAAATTAAAACATTCAATCAGCAAAAGGAAAGAACTTGCACATCAGTTAAAAGATACACAAGATCAAGTTGATGAACTAGAAGTATAACCAGAGAGAAGCATGTCTGACGAATCTGATGTTATCATATCAGAAATATCTGAAAAGAATAAGATACTTAATGATCAAGTGAAAACACTAAAAAGAGAGCAAGAAGCACATTAGATAAGGATGTGTGAAATCGTAGAACAAAAAGGAAAAGTTGAGGATGACAAAAGAACTAATGAATAATAAAAAATATAAATAAATACAAGACTAGATGAGAAAGACAGGGAAATAATGAGGCTAACACAAACTCACTACAACTTGATAGATCAACTTGTTATTGCAAATCAAGATTTTGCAAGGAAATTCGGTGAAATTATAGAACTAGGATCTGAGAATGAACATCTAAAGAAGAATCTGAAAGATGAGAGAGATGCTAATGAAATCTTGAAAAGAAATGAAGAAGCATTGAAGATTCTGGATGAACAAGTGAGAAATCAAAGGCAACCTAATGATACTTTTGGACTCAGTTTCAATCCAAATAGTATTACTAAGAAGGGTGAGTCCTCCAAACAAGAAACCAATTGAGACAAAGTTGCTACCCCACTGAAGTATAAGAAGCCTACATTCTATCATTGTGGGAAACTATAGGATACACGGCTAACATTTACAGAAGTAAGAGAGGTAATCCACTGAATTCTCCTAAGTTTAAAGGTCATTGTTATAACTACAATAAGTATGGAAATAAGGCATTTGAATTTAGATCAAGAGTTGTGAACACTCCAAGGACGCCAAGGTTTGATGGTTATTGTAACAACTACAAAAAATATGGTCACAAATCTAGAGAATGCATGTCACAAAAGAAAAATAATAAATGGGTCCCTAACCGATAGAATGTTGACAAAAACTGACAAGGACCTACTATACCATGGGATTATAATACAAGTATCACTTGTACTACATGTGGAAGATTTGGTCACATTGCAGCAAACTACTTTAGGATGCATGGAATGAACAATAGGAAATGATGGGGAAAGTCTAGAATGGCTTGTTTCCATAATCATAGAGTCGTTCACCTAACCAAGGACTACAGGTACCAAAATAAGGATTCTACCAAGGAGCAATTGAGTGAAAAGACTCTAGTAAACATTGATGAAATATGAGAATAGATGAATAATAATTGGAGAAGAAACTCACAAGATGATGGAAAAAAATTGGGAACTAGTGATGGCACCAGATCCTCTAGATCAAGTGCACCTATCTTCACTTAATCATTCAAGGTATGTATAGGAGTTGATAACCTAAATTTTATCTTAAATTGATTCCTAGATTTAGTGCAAAGATCCATATCATCATATCAAGATGCATTTGGATAAGTGTTGTGAGGTTGTTATTTCATATGTTGACCGGTGAAGTGTATAAGCTTTTTTGTTACATTTGGTGAAGCAAGGTGTGGTTTAGTTAATAGTAAAATAAAGTTAGATAAAGACCATGAAATGTATATAATATCCATGGGAAGCCCTCACCTAAAGGAAAAACTATAAATAGAGGGAAATATACTTCATTAAATTACTTTACATTCTTGCAAGAAGATTTGAGCAGTGACAAATATGAGATTAAAGAGAAATTGTGAGGATTCAGTTGAGCATTCTAATTATCTGTGAGCACATTTGAGGTATTTCTAGTGTTCATCAAGTTGAATTAATAGATTCTACTTGCTATTCTATTTGAACCCTAGAATTTGTCAAGGTATTTTCGAGATCAATTGCACCTATGTTGCAGAAGCCAGTGGTAGTTGAAAAGGTTTAACCAGTAAAACCAAAGTATAAGATGTTAGAGTAATAAAGTGTTTTCTTATTAATTAAATCATGTTTGATTTAATTACTAAGTCACTTATTATCTCTTTATGCTTACACTAAACTTTAGGCATATAATAATTAATTACTTTATTAATTATTATTGTGCAACCTAGGTTTTACCTTTTTAGGGTTTCAAATCTCCTTTTATAAGGATTGATCTTCTTTGTATTCATAACTTTGTAACAGATTATTCATTATTGAATTGCAACTTTTATTTTTGCACATCAAGAATGATTTCTCCTCTCTCGTGGATCAATGCATTTAGGCCTCCATAGCTTCTTTCTTCTGCTCTCTCTTTTTGTGATAGGTGTTTGCATGTAGGTGCTCTTAGGAGGTGTTGTTTGTTTACTCATCATTTCCAATATGGTATCAAATCTTCAAATCTATTTTCCCATGTCCTCTTCCTGAGAGATTCAGTCGTGTTTGTTAAATCTATTTTTTCAGAGGGTTTTCTGTCAAATTTGAGGGGACCTATTTTTCTGGTCATCTTGGCTTCAAACAGACCTCATAGTTGCATTCACATCATCTAAGAACCCCTAGATCCATATATAAAATTTGTCCAATTTGGACAAAGTTGGAATCTATGGTAAAAAAAAATTGCAATCAACCCCAGCATGGATCCTGAGGTGGTCACTATTTTTTGGAGCATTTATGGCCCAAATGGACCTCATGGTTGCATTCAAGCACAAAAAAACCCCTATTTCCATATAAGGCACATCTTTGGATGACATTGAATTATGTGGAAAAATATTTTTGTATACTAGGGTCGTACGACCCTAGTACGTGGATCAAGATAGCATCAGCAAAAAAACAAAAAAAAAATATTATTTTCGTCAACACCACCACACACAACCCCATGCTCACTATTGGGTGGATTGTGGTGACGCTAGGTTCATCACAAGGTGGATCACGGTGCCCACGGTTAGCCGCAGTAACCATAGTTTCAGCCCCCTACCTACAATGCCAAGGTCACATGGGCCCCGGCCCTAGCCGCCAAGGCCAAGGACACACCACCTAGTCACCCATGTGCCAAGGGCCAATTTTTTCATCCCCATGGCCCCTTTTTGTTGTGATGGCCATTTCTCCATCAAATTTAGGCCAGTGAAGTGTTTATGTTAGCATGCATATTCATCATTTACACCATTTTTGGGCCCTCCAACGCTCCAGTTGGTATTTTTCTCATAACTTGAGCATACGGTGTTGAAATTGGGAAAATGAGATATTGTCAAAAAGATGGTTTTGAGCTCTATCCAAATATGGAGTTTTGAATTTTTTATTTTTCTTTTTTGATGGTTTTTTTTTTACTTTCAAAGATAGATATTCAATTTTGCACTCAGGGAGCTCTATCTTGCGCATCCAGACTTTGTTTTTGTTAAATGATATATCGTCGGAAAGCTTGTTCAGAGATATTTCCGTTGTGATTTTTTTTTCCAAATTCTTCTCCAGGTACATTTTATTCATATTTTTTCATTTTTGCAATCTGGTAGATATCTTGGATGTTTTAGGTCCTAGGACCTCTTCTCTTTGAGGGATGGCTCATCTTAGGTTGTTCTTTTGTTTCAGTAGCCTTTTCTCTTCTTTTAGAAGTGTATACTTCACTTGTGTAGCATTCTTTTATGCATGTGCACTGAGATAAAGTGTCATTCTATTGCATGTATGGGATTTTGCACATGTTCATGCTCTTTGTACTTGCACTCCATTATAAAGTGTCAGGAGGGTTTGATGTTTACCTTTTCTTTCCATCTACTTTTTTCATGTGAGTGTTCCTCCAATGACATTAGCCTAAGGTATCTTTATTTGTGTTTGTATTCTCTATGCACCTTTGATGTTCTTGGTATCATTCAATTCATATTGGATGATCTTTTCAGTGTACCTATCATTACTCCCTTGTCAGTATTATGGGGGAGTTTCTACTATTGGTTCTATTGCTTCATTGGTTTGATAGTGTCAGCTATGTATTCAATATTTGATTCTATGTACTAGGTGGATGTAGTGGCTGGGTACCTATGTATTTCAGTTAGATGGATCATTTACCATATGGACACTCTTTCTTTCCTATTTTTTAGATGCACTATGCTAGCTTTGATTAATCATATCTTTAGAATTTTGGTGTTTTTATGCCATCTATATCTTTGAGTTTAGGTTTTTTCCATTGTTTTCCTCATGATTCAAGTAGTGTCATTTGAGGGCACTCATGCATATTACAGTATTTCGTATCTTCGATTTTAGTTGTTTTCCTTTGTTTACCTCTTGATTCGAGTAGTGTCATTTGAGGGCACTCATGCATATTATAGTCTTCTCTACCTAGTCATATTTTAGTGGAGGATCTTTAGATCATCAGTTACTTCTTGAGAGAGTTTGTAGCTTCTTTCTTCAGTGATGTTCTACATGTTCATCCATGTCCCATTTTCTGGAACATTCCTAGTTTTGGAGGCTTCTAGAGTCCTTTAGACTAGTCTTTGTCTCTTTTTAGAGTAGAGATTTTCCCATGTGGTTTTCTTTATTTCTCCTCTTTATAGAGACTCTCTTTTGTACTTGGGTACCTGATCAGGCCTTTGTTGCCAAGACCCATTTTCTTTCAGTAGTTCTTTCTAGGCTTTTAGCTTCTCCCAAAGTTTATCTTAAGGTAGGGTGTTAGAGTAATAAAGTGTTTTCTTATTAATTAAATCATGTTTGATTTAACTACTAAGTCACTTATTATCTCTTTATGCTTAAGCTAAAATTTAGGCATATAATAATTAATTTCTTTATTAATTATTATTGTGCAACCTAGATTTTACCTTTTTAGGTTTACAGATCACATTTTATAAGGATTGATCTCCTTTGTATTCATAACTTTGTAACAGATTATTCATTATTGAATTGCAACTTTTATTTTTTTACATCAAGAATGATTTCTCCTCTCTCACAGATCAATGCATTCAGGCCTCCATAGCTTTTTGCTTCTCTCTTTTTTTGTGACAAGTGTTTTCATGCAGGTTTTCTTGGGAGCTATGGATTGTTTACTCATCAACTCCAATATAGGCTTACACTCATTGTTTTTGTGTAAATTGACAAAACTAGAACCATATCCTTGATCCTATCAAGAGTCATTTTGATTGAAGATGTTCACGCCATCATTCACTGCAAGATTGAATATATTTGTCAATGAGAAATTGATACATCATACAAGAACTTGTGTGTTAATGGTAATTTGAAAATTGATCACACACACTTGTAGACAAAGGGTTTGGTTCATGGAATGCATGTACCAACAATATTCAAACATGAGTGGATGAGAATCATACTAAGAAGAGTACATGATCATTTTATGTGGCTTGATGGGCCAGTAAAGATAATGAAGGATGTTTTGCATATTGTAACTAGATTTCCTATCAGTGATAGACCGACGAACTATAAGCAAAAAGATAAGAACAAACTTTGAGAATTTGAAAAAGCTAAGTGGGATGGAAGAGGCTTGAAAATTTCTATAGTTGAAGACCCCACATTAAATTTTTCATCAAATATCATATCATATAGGATATTTCAATCATCTCAGGTAGACGGTGTACCCTATAGAGTTGTGGACATTGCCTACAAAATTTTGAACAAGGACATGAAGATTGACTTATGCAAGATTCTACTAAAATAACTAGATGACAATATGAATACCAATTAGAAGGCAAAGTCAAACACATTGAAGTTTGGACCACTATTGGTATGTATATTATTTTACTTTCAAAACTCATTTCCAACTATTAATGAAGTCACATGGAGTACAGATAAACCCATTATTTATCAAATTAGTGAATTTATTCAAGGAATGGGTGATAATTTCAATGTTATAATACATGATTATTTCAGTAAATTTCAATCTAGAATGCATTAGAGGTATAGAATTCTACCTCAGTTAGTGGAAGAGTATAAAGATGAATTAAGTTTTGAAGTTGATACCGATGTGTGTATCATAAGGGAAATGAAACATAGAACTAATTGGTTACCATCGATGGGATATGAAATGAATATAGATACAGCCACTATACAAATAAAAGGACTATTAGAGAAAATGGTTGATAGAATTTCAACTCGGTATGGAACCTATGAAGAGGTTAAGGAGAAAATAAGAGCAGAAATATTGATACCAAAAGCTATAAGGAAAAAAAGTAACATGATTAATGATTTATCTGAGAGCTTAGGTATTGTTGATGTTGATGAGTTTGAGGAAGTTGTTGAACCTTTGGAGATAAAGGGAAAGAAATTAAAAGTTACGAAGGAAACCCCTAGTCATGTCAATGTAAGACCATATAAAAGGTCTACCTCTACAGCAAGAGGAAGAAGAAATTAGAAGTTGAACCTGTAAAAACAAAAACATATGTTAGAGAAAAGAAGTCCACTGGGAGGTTGAGAAGAAAATTAAAGTTTCTAAAATAGAGTGATACAGAGTTGGATGACTTATCACAATTTAAAGTTACATCGAGATGATGAGTTGAAAAAGAGAACTAAAACTCTATTTTGTGAAAAGTATTGTGGAGTTAAGGTCATGCAATAGTTAAAATATGACACAAGGACTGATGAAGAAAAGGATAAAATTGAAGAGATAGTCATTACCAGACTACACAAATTTAGGATGATACAAGTGGAAGTGGCATAATATCCAGAAGGTGAATTATATCAAAAAATAGATGCCAAATAGAATTATGTCCTTGCTGCTAAGAAAGAGATGAGAGAGAGATCACTTTCTATCACAATACCAGATTTAACAAAGAGAGGAATAAAAGACACACTGAAAGAATACTCAACAATATTTTTGGTAAAAGGAAGAGCTTTAATATAATGGTTGGTCAACTACAAGAAGTACAAAAAGATATAGATGATCTTTGGAGAAAGATATTTTCCATAGATCAACTAACAATTGAAGGAATCCAAGAACAAGAAGATAAATCCAAACCAATTGGATTGATCAAAAATTAGGAAGAATTAATTATAGAAGAGATTACTGAGTAGAATCCTGATGAAATAGTTAAAGAAGATGAAAATTTCATGGAAATCGAGGCCATAGAACTAGAATCTATGGATATAGATGATTCGGCTACCTCAAGATTATTGACAAAAGAGCCTATAATTGTTCAAATTTTAGATTTTTCAGAGATAGAGGTCACTAATGTTGCACCTATAGAAGTTGAGACTCCTACCAAGCTAGCAAAGGATGATGAACCAAAGGAGACTGAGAAAACTATAGAGACTAAATCAACTCAAGGTCAGAATAGAGAGTCGGTGACCCCCATAGAGACTATATGATGCAAGGTTATTCTAGGGTACTTGGTGAATCTGCATGGAGGTGTGTTTTTTTGGTTCTTTGGTACTTGGTTGTAGCTTTGATTGATGGTCTTGGTCATTGAAGGGAGCTTGGTCATTGAAGGAACTCAGTAAAGCTTCTAGCGCTTGGTGAAACTGGTGCTCGGTAATGCCTATGTTGCTCGATGCTGCTTGGCCTAGTGGTCAGTCATTTCATTGATGCTCGGTAGTTGTGACTTATTGACTAGAGTTCTTTGTAATTTGTTGGGCTGACTTGGTGCATTTATTATTGATATATTTTGTTACATTCTCCTAGGTAGATCTAGAGGCCAACATGGAGAATTAAATAATTATAAGGCTATTTGAATGCCGACTTGTATTGCATTTAATATTTGTTTGTAGGATTTAATTATTTCTTCAATTTGACTTGTGGTTGGAGATTAGTATTTAAGGGGTGTTTGGGTAATTGTTTAGCACATCATGAACATGATCACTTGGATCACTACAGATCTGGAAATTAGATAATTGAAGTTGTGGAAAAGATCTTGGATCCTATGAGATCTAGCAGATCAGATTGATCTCTGATAGTTTGTAATAGCAGAGCTAGTGGTTGAGGCTTGGAGACAAGGAAATTTATTGGTGGCTTGCGAGCACAAGTTTGGATCTGCCTTAAGGTTTCTATCAGTTGCTAATTTATTTTTGGACTGGACTAGCTAGTGTTGGATTGGATCTTGTTGATCTTGTAGAACTATTTATGATTGTAATTGGCCCTAACCTGGAAGGCCTTACAATTGGGCATGTTAATGGAAATTATGTTTTGAAACATATCTTTTTGTGTTATTTCATTGTGTTGTTCTGAAGCTGCAAGGTTTGAATGTCCTTAATTGGATCCCCCTAACTTGGCACTATGTTAGGTGGTATCAAAGCTGAGTTGATCTTGTTGGGAGAAGGTTGACCTAGCAAGGCTAATCTTGTGAATTATATCTTGTT
This sequence comes from Chamaecyparis obtusa, assembly GCA_027943335.1. Taxonomy (NCBI): domain Eukaryota; kingdom Viridiplantae; phylum Streptophyta; class Pinopsida; order Cupressales; family Cupressaceae; genus Chamaecyparis; species Chamaecyparis obtusa. The sequence goes on along the minus strand of BSBK01008330.1, from coordinate 637,487 downwards.
GGTGAAGAGATCATATGATTTGAGTTGTAGATCCATGGCACTGAACTTGTGGAATCTTGCCTAGTTGTTCATGCAAGGTGGCAGGTTGATCTGACTTGTATACAACTTGGATATTGTCACAAGGTGGTTGGTGTAGGGTTTGTTGTAGAGAGTTTCTCTTATCTTTAAGGATGCCTCTGAGAAGATTGGACCCTAGAGAGATTACGGATCTCTATGATGTTATGGAATCAAAGATTACAGAGAAGGTGAAATCAGATTTAGATCTTGGATGGAGCTGATGAAGAATGACATGATTCTTTAGATCATGAGAGCTTTTAATGGTGTACCTTAAAATTTTGGTACTAAATATGGCTATGAAGAAGTTTTTGAAGACTTTTAAGTTGCCAGATCTAATGGTGATGATCAGAGAGATAGATTTGGTGAAGACATAACTAGCTGGTTGCATAGATCAAGAGCTCAGTTGAGTAAGAGTTACCAAATGGAAGTTTCTACTTTCTCTAGTACTTTGAGACCTGAGGATTTCATTGACTAGATTGGTGAACTTGAAGACTTCTTTGAGCTTGAAGAAATTGAAGATCCTCTTTGAGTAAGACTGATTAGACTAAGTTAAAAGGACATGCTACTCTTTGGTGGAAAGAATTGCAAAGAGATAGAGAAGATGAAGGTGAAATGAAGATCAATTGATGGAGGTTGATGGTGACTAAATTGAAAGCTAAGATCATACCTGTTGACTATGAGCTTGACTTGTTTAAGAAGTTTTAGAATCTAAAGCGGAAAGATTTGACTATTGAAGATTATACTGAGGAGTTCTACAAACTTACTATTCGGTCTGCACATAGAGAACTTGGTAAGGAAAAGGTAGCTCAGTATGTGAATGGTCTGAGATTCAATATTCAGGATGAGCTTGGTATGTTGAAGATTGATTTTGTTGAAGATGCTTATCAGTATGCTCTGAAGGTAGAAGATAAGTTGAAAAGGAGACAACATAGTAATCCCGGAGGGAAGGAGAAAATTGATCACTCGGTAAAGCATAAACCATTTGCAGAAGATGAAAAGAAACCTATGGAATCGAAGAAGAAGATAGGTAGAGTTATCTTTAAGGGTACTTACTATAACTATTGAATAGGGGAAAATTGGAGCCTTAACAATGCACCTAACATTCAACATTATTCATTTGTAATATTTTGTTTTGAATTGAAATAGCATAAGTAAATCTGGAAATACTTGAAAATTAATTAGGTCAAGATACATACCTCATCATGAAATTGATCTAGAAATACCTATTTTCTAAAGTTTGTGTGAGGTTTCAGAAGATTTTGTAACTAGATTTGGGATCAGGAAGCCAAGACAGAGAAAACCAAAAAAAAATTCATCTTTCCGACAACAGGTAGTCTTTGACCCTCATAAAAGGTCAAAGGCTACATTTTTATTCTAAAGGTCGATTCTAACTTTTTTCACAGATCTTGAAAGTTTGGCAAAAAGGGTACTCAGATCTGTCCTCTAATTCCTGAAACAGTGAGTGTAGATATCTGAAAAAGGGGGTTTTGAGGTGGCTATATAGGGTTTTGCCTTAGTCAAACCCCCATTTTGGTGATCTCCACCCCCACAAATAGTCAATTGAAATAGAATGTGTGTGTGTGTATGTATTGAAAGTGTAATGCCAAGATCTAATCCTCTAGATCAAAACCCTAGCAATAATATGTATGAAACAATAATGCATAGATTTGAATGAGATAGAAAAGCATACCAAGCCCCCAAGGCTAAAGTACTTCTACCAAACTCACAATCCATAATTGCTACTCCATGATTGTATCTTTGAATGCTTGAAATTTGATAATTGTGGATCAAGGAAGAAAGGATCTCTCTTGCTCCAAGTATGTGTCCACAAAGATGCTTGATGTCAACAATGGCTTGATCTTCTATATCATCCTCTTGCAATCTTGCATCTTCACCATTCCTTGCTTGATTGAAATATTATTGTTCATGAAATTTCTCCTTGAGAACACTTGATCATGAACTTGCTTGATGTTTCTTGGTTGTACTTGGTGAAAATGAATGCAAATGAGAGTCTTTATATAGAGATTTCAAGGTGAGGCTCCTAGACCAATGTGAGGACCCATAATTCAAATTTCACCTTGAATTAAGTTCCAATCACAATAAACAACTAAGGAGGGAAAAAAATTAAATGAAATTCAAATTAAAACCTTTTCGCACTCGGATTCGAGGGCCCGACATTGATTTCAGGGCCTGTCGAGACCAAATTTGAAAGAGAGGCACAAATTTCAGAGGAGGTCAAAGATGAGCTCAAATCTAACCTATTTAGGTACAAGCTCAATTATGACCTACTCAAGGTCAAGCTCAATTCTAACCTAGTCAGGGTCAACCTTGACTTTGACTCTGTGGGCCCAGATCCAGTCAAAATCAAGACAGGAGGTCCTGGGGATGCTCGGAGACCTAAAAATGATACCAGAATGGGACAGAATGCTAGGGATAGGCATAAAATCCTATGATGACTTTGATGAAGACTGGGAGGACTTATTTCTAATTCCTACATAGAAAATAGAGCCATGGAAAAAGGGAAATGAAGGAGAATCCTTGGGATCCTAACCCTAATTTCACCTAGAATGAAGAAGATAAGTGCAGAATGCATCCTAAATGTAAGTCTATCATGATAAATGTACTAAAAGAGGGTGCTAAACTTGTCAAGATGGAAGTGCTTCCATTTTTATATGATACATTTAGCCCCCAATTTAGCTTAGATATGACACTACGTGAATATGCAAGCTAAAGTAAGAAAACATCATAGTAAATAAAAAGGATATAGCCAAGTCCTCGATGTAAAGATCCTGCAGAAAAATATTAGAACCTACAATGCACAAGGTTAATGAAAATCCATAAATCACCTAAAGCTTACTATATAACAATTTTAGAAGTGTATAGAGCTCCTTATGCCCCCCCTATTTCGGCTTTCTACTTCAGAAGGGTGAAACAGAGTGATAAGAAAAACTCTATATACTAGATATGTAGAGTGTTGAAAAGTCATTTCCTAAACCAATTAGAAGGATTCCTAACCTTCCTAAACTAGTTTAAGGAGTTAGGTATCTGAATCATGATTCCAACACCAGTGATGACATTGAAAATGGAGTTACCAAACTCAAGTAATGATGAAAAGAGTGTATGTCTATCTAAATGCATAAGAAGGGAAATTTGGGTTTACCCAGAGGAAACCCTAATTTGAACTTATAAATAAGGAAAAGAGAGAAATACTTACTCATTATTACCATTTGCAAATTTGAAACAAGGAAGCAATATGTTGAGAAGAGAGGAACTTTGAGCAACATGCGTGGAGATTCTGAGACACAAACTAGCTACCGGATGGTCACTACCTAAGGTGAGTTTGTTGTTATGGTCAGCGAGAGATTGTCTGAGCTTAATGATGAGGAGATGCAGTTATTGAAGGATGTGGGACTATACTGGGTATCAATCCTTCCACAGATTAGACTACACTAAGCCATGCTATCGGCTCTGATAGAGAGGTGGGATGAGGATACATGCTCCTTCCATTTTCCTCTGGTGAGATCACAGTGACATTAGAGGATGTCTATAGGATCATGCGGCTTCTAGTCTGAGGCAAGACCATTAGACCCAGAGCATAGCATGGTTGTGAGGAGATCTATGTAGATATAAAGTATTGTATAGGATAGCTTCCACAGATGCAGACCCGATCAGATCATGTCCTATTATCTTCCATACTGTCAGGCCCTACACCTTTAGTACGAAAGGTGATGCTTTACATAGTATCCTTGGTTGTGTTACCCAACTCAAAGGGTACTATATTTTTTTCACCTCTTACACATCTCATACAAAGGATGGAGAGAGATAGGACCGTATTCTCATGGGGTCACAACATGCTAGCTCAGCTATACCATGAGCTAGGTAAGCTTGTGAGGTATCAGTGGGAGATTCTATCGATATGGACACTCCTATAGATTTGGATGTTCAAGCATTTCACATGTACATGTCCATAGGGAGTTTTAGTGATGGTAGATGTGAGCACAGTGAGAGCCTTCACATACCTGTTGAGAGATATTTAGCAGTTTGGAGATATGTTCTATTGGAGAGTACATCTAGACCGCATTTTGAGCACTGATGTGATATGGAGACCCTACTGTCAGATGATAGAGTGGCCTAATACTTGATTCTAGATGAGACATTAAGAGTAGCATAAGCTACTAGAGGGTCATTAGATTCATATAGTGATGCCCTACTATTATGATCAGGTGATGAGGTAGTTTGGCCTATTACAGGGAGTCCCTAAAGCAATACCTCGCTATGTACATCTAAAAAGATACTATCAGAGACCTGATGCCATACGCCAACCATCGATAGCAAACATAGAGGATATTGATGTAGAGGAGATAGAGGACATAGAGGTACCATCAGATGTGACCTATTCAAGTGTGAGCTAAGATTACATCAGGTACTGGAGTATTTAGGGGATCCATCCTATCTTTCTTGAGGATTATCCCACAAGTGATCTAGGCTTTATAGAGGGGACACACAGGGATAGTGGAACCACAGTGGAGGATAAGGATATCAGAGATGAGGAGGAGCACATATCTGAGGGAGATCCCATGGAATAGGAGGAGAGAGTAGATAGAGCAAATGAGAGAGTGGAGGAAAGAGCTAAGGACATGCCCCCAGCTAGTGATACTAGTGCATATATACCTATTACTCATAAATCACCACTGAGATCATGATAGCCCCCATGGCCCCACATAGAGACACCACCATCAAGACCTAGATATAGTGAGCATGGAGAGAGTAGTCACTCCATGCCCCCACCATCTTGACACTTTAGTGACATCCAGGAGGGAGACCCAGGTATGAACCATGAAATTTGATTGAATATGTGATTTGATTTGAGATAAATAGGACACTAGACTGATAAAAGTTTTTCTTTCTACAAATAGCATAGCAGAGTGGAGGAGCTTTGTATCTGAGATTCTCAAGGATACCATTATATCCTACTAACTACCAACCGACAAGTGAGAGTCTTCCATCGGTCACAGAGATCCCGGCAGGCATGCCAACATCTTTGCATGTATCCAACGAGAGCTGAGATTATGTAGAGAAAGAGAGGAGAAGCTAATGGCAGAGGTACAAAGTCTCTGAGGATGTTCACATGGTATAAGTATATCCAGTAGCCATACATAGACACACAAATATTCATCTTCCCATCATAGAGTAGAGAGATCTGGGAGCTATCGGCCATTAGAGAGACGTAGTGATAGATAGGGTCATTGGCCACATATGTATCAAAACTTGAAAAAATATTTTTGATGAATGAAAAACTTTCTCTACTAATTAGTTCTATGTTTCATTACTATACTTTCATCAATATAAAACTTAATGGAAAGAAAGAAAGAAAGAAAGTGCATAAACATATTCAATATGTAATTTTACTAAAACTACATAACCTATAAAATAAATATTTATAACGAATACATAAATGCACATGGAACAAATGAAATTAAGGATAATAACATTTAAGATGCATAATATTAATGTGTTCCTTAAATTAAACACCATCCATATCAGCAAGTTTATAAGCACCCGAACCAAAATCTTCAATAATAACAGAAGGTCCAAGCCAATTAGGGCTAAATTTTCCTTTTTTGCTCGGTAAAGCATTCACATTTTGTTGATTCTCATAAAGAACTAAATCACCAACCACAAATGTTCATTCAATTACCTTATGATTGTGTTTTTTCTGAAGAGATTTATGATAAGCTTTTATATGTATGCATGTATTTGTTGTTCATCCAACATTTCTAGCTCTTGTAAGTGTTGTTCATGAAAAGTATCTTTATCAATTATCCAATGAAATGAAACATGTAAAGAAGGTATTTCCAGTTCCAAAGGCATAATACCATTAGTACCATAGACAAGGTTGTAAGGAGAAGTACCCATGGCAGTAGGAACACTACTCCTATAGGCCCATAAAGCATAAGTCAGTTGAGTATGCCAATCTTTCGCATGCTTACTAACTATTTTTCTCAAAATTTGTTGAATAATTTTATTTGATGCTTCAACTTGTCCATTAGATTGAGGATAGTAAGGAGTTGAAAATCTATGTTGAATCCTATATTTCTCCAAGAATTTTGCCACTTCTTTGTTTTTAAAAGAGGTTCCATTATCTGAATTTATCGTCTTAGGAATACCAAATCTTTTCATGATATTATTAAGGATGAAATCACAAATAACATCCACTTTTGTTCAATGAAGAGGGACAGCTTCAACCCACTTCATGAAATAATCTATAGTAGTGAGAATGTAAGTATGCCCTTGAGATGAAGCTGGTGAGATTTTTCCAATAAGATCAAAACCCCAAACATTAAAAGGCCATGGAGAAACTTGATTACGAAGCTCATGAGCAGGAGCATGAATAAAATTACTATGTTGTTAACATTGAGGACATTTCTTAACAAACATGAAAGAATCTTGTTCCATTTTTTGCCAATAATATCCCATTCAAAGCAATTTGTTAACCAGGGATTTCCACCAAAATATCCCCCACAAGAACTAGAATGAGCTTCTGCTAAAGCTACAGGAATTTTAGTTCTATTGAGACATCATAATAATAATCCTTCATAAGAGTGTTTGTAAAATGTATCTCCTAAAATGATGTAATGTGTTGCAAGTTTCTTAATACGATTACACGTGTTCCTTGTTGCTGATTTAGGAAAAGTACCATCCTTCAAAAAATAAAAAATATGTGAATACCATTCATCTGAATGCAAATTGAAACAGTCAGAGGTAATCTTGTCAGAAATTGTAGGGCATTTAAGAGTTTGTATAGTAAATTGAAAGTTTTCAGCATTGTTCTCAAGAAAAACCAAAGAAGCTACACTTGCCATGGCATCTGCATGTCGATTATCCTTCCTAGGTAAAGTTTGAACTGTATAAGAGGAGAATTGTGAAAGCACATGAAGAGCTAAATCTCTATATTGTCATTTTAGTATTTTTAGTCTGATATCCTCCTTTAATCTGTTCAACTATCAATTGTGAATCTCCATATATTTGTAATTGTTTGATATTGAGGGATGAAGTTACTCATAGTCCAACTATAAGAGCTTCATACTCTGCAATGTTATTAGTACAAAGAAAGGTTAATTTATATGATAAAGGGATGGGTTTTTTCATAGGTGGAATCAAGATGATACCCACACCAGAACCTCTCTTACACTTAGAGCCATCAAAATATAATTCCCAAATATCATCATGTTGAATAGCTAGGATATTATCATCAAGAAATTCTATGGAAGTAGAACATTTATCGAAGTGAGTACAAGGAGATTCAGCTAGATAATCTGTCAATGCTTGTCCCTTAATAGACTTCTGAGAAATAAAATTAAGATCAAACTTAGTAAGCAACATAACCCATTTTGCCAACTGGCCAGAGAGATCAATTTGTGAGAAAAGATGTTTCAAAGGACCAAATTTGACAATCACATTAACTTTAGCATTTATAAGATAATGCCTGAGTTTTTGACATGCATAAACTATAGCTAGACATTGTCTTTCTAAATTTGTATATCTTGTTTCATAGTCAAGTAAAGTTCAACTAATGTAATACACAAGTCTTTCTTTACCATTATCATCAATTGGAGCTAACAACACACTCATGGCCCGTGGAGTCACTGAAGTGTATAATTGAAATGGTTTATTGAAATTAGCAAGCTACAAGATAGGAGGATTCACAAGATACTCCTTAAATTGCTCAAAAGTTTGTTTACACTCATCATTCTAGGAGAAAGTAGTATCCTTTCTAAGAAAGGAAGTAAAAGGGATAGTTCAGTCCGCTAAATTAGAAATAAAGCGATGAATAGCTTGTATTTTTCCTTGTAAACTTTGTAACTGAGAAATATTCTTAGGATTTGGCATATTAACAATAGCTTCAATCTTTTCAGTATCTACTTTGATGCCTCACTTACAGATTATAAATCCTAATAATTTTTTGGAATCAACTCCAAAGACACATTTCTTAGGATTCAATCTCATATTATAACTTCTAATCCTTTCAAATATTTGTCATAAAATAGTAACGTGATCTTCTCATTGTATAGATTTTTCCAAGATATCATCCACATAATCTTCAACGATCTTATGAATGTAATCATGAAAAATTAGAGTCATAGCCCGTTGATAAGTTGCTCCTGCATTTTTTAATCCAAAGGGCCTCATGACCCAAAAAAAGGTTCCCCAAGGTGTTATAAATGTAGTTTTAAATTGATCTTTAGGAGGGATAAAGATTTGATTATATCCCAAAAAAACATCCATAAAAGATAACAAGGCATGGCCCGCTGTTGAATCCATAATCATATCAATATTAGGTAACAGGAAATCATCTTTCAAGAATGCCTTATTTAAATATCTAAAATCAGTACACATCCTTATCTTATTTTCTCCTTTTGACACAGGCACAATGTCTAAAATCCAATCTGAGTAATAAATAGAATGGATAAATCCAGAATCCAATAATTTTTCAGTTTCACCTTTGACTAATAAAGCAATTCATGGATTTATCTTTCGAATTTTCTGTTGCACAGGTTTCATCTTCGGCTTTAAAACAATGTTATGGGTAACAATATTAGAATCTATACCCAACATATCTAAATATGTCCAAGAAAAGATGTCCTTAAATTCAAGTAAAAGGGAAACCAACTAATCACATTCATCATGATTCAGACATTTCCCAATTTTTATCATGCTTTCAGAGTTGTTTTCATCTACTTCAATATCAATAGTTTCAGTGATTAAAAAATCACTTCTTATCAGAGAATCCATTGGTAAAGGAAGGGTATCCTATTCTACATGTTCCCCTAAATAAGAATTAGTTTTTAAACAGTAAGGCTTTCCTCATTTGTGATGAAACTTAGGTAGATCCTCATAAACTCCTAAAAATTCCATTAAGGCTTCATCTTTAGGAAAAATATCCAAAGAGGATTGTTGATTAAGGTCAATCAACAATGGGTTAACCAACTTCAACTGTCCACTACAAATATGATTAACATTAAGAGGAAAAGCCAATGGTTGTCTATAAGGATTGAATCCTAATCCATATGTATGATCATAAACTTCATTATCCAAAGGTACTTGTATACCTTGTTCATATTTACCACATCCTTTTCTATTAAATCTCAATTTCTTAAGCAAATGATAACCAGGACCATATCGATTAGTCATGTTAGAATGGGTCCAAGGAGCAGCATATGTCACAATTTCATAACAATCAGGCTTTATAGTTTCAATCATTTCATTAATCAATGCAGCAACAAAATTACTTTTAATTCTTCAAATAGCGGAGAAGAAATAAAAACTTTTTTCTCAAATTCATTATGTTGCTTCATGAATTCCAAATCAGAGACCTTGTATTCTCCAATAAACATAGGATTAAAATCCAATGTCCCCAAATCATCCTCAGTCAAAGAAGAACAAGATGGAGCTTCTTGTTGTTGAATCTCGAGTTGTTTTATCTCATATTGTTGTATCTCTGATTGTTTTTCAATATCTTTACTAGGTTGAAGAGGTTCAGTTATTTTGGCGTATTCTGCATTTAAGCAAGGGTTTGGGGCATCATTCGCATATAATGTATACATTAAATTTTTATAAATGAACCTAACTTTGTGATGAAGAGTAGAAGGAACTGCATGCATAGTATGTAACTATGGTCTTCCTAAAAGAAGGTTATAATTGAGAGATCCAGGCATAACATGAATAGGAGTATTTAGAATAACTGGACCAACTTTAATAGGTAAGGTAATAATGCCCAAAGTTCTTTTCACAATATTTTCAAATCCACATATAGGAACATTATCAGGTTGAATAGTAGTAAGATCAACCTTAATTGCCTTCAGCATATCCATGCTACAAACATTAAGCCTAGATCCATTATCAATTAAGGTTCTTTGAATGATACTCTAATTAATAGAGACAGCCACCAGAAGAGCATCAAATTGATTCTGCACCTCTATGTAAGGTAAATAATTATCAGAAAACATAATAGGAGGTGTTAGTACCATGCAAAAAAATTTCATGGCTCTAGCTCTCTTCCCCTGGTCTCTGCAATGTTTTTCATGTCTCTGGCTAAAACTCTTGTCAAAATTTCAAAATCTAGTCGTTGCATGAAAAACACTTTGTTTTTACCCTGGCCTTGTTATAATTTCAAGTTAACTTTTTGGGCCACTTAAAACCTTTTATCTGCATGTGCTAATTGTACCTCTACCATTAGCTTCCCTTGATGGCATTTAATATTTTCCTATGGTCCGCAGTGCCTAAATTTTTCCCCAAAAGCCTAAGTCCTAAGCTTTAATTTTTCCTATATTTTGGTAGCCTTTATTTTCCCTGGGCCCAACTTTGACACCATCTCCATCTAATGGTGGGCATATGTTTGCAAGCGATGTGTCAGATGCATGAGATCTTTAGACCACCGTTGATCTCATTGGGTGACATTGCCTTTCCTTTTAAGTGCATCCACATGCCAGGTGTGCCAAGTTAGCATTTTCTTATTGGTCCATGGGTAAACAACTCAGCATGTGTCAGTGGGAATTGATTTTCTGATGGGTCAGAGGGTCCTAACATCTTTAATCCATCCAACAATGGGCATAAGTTCTCATGGAATTTGTCAAAGGCTTGAGATCTTACGCCAGCCGTTCAACTCATTTGTCTCAAACGTATCTTTGGCGGTGGTCCCAGTGTCAAGTGGAGCTAATTTGGATGTCTTTTATTGGTCCATGTAGTATGAGGTGGAATCCTGTCAGTGGGACCTAGTCTTCGGATGTGTCAGTGGGTCTTGATCCTGTCAGTGAATCGATGAACGATGTATAATCTTATGGGTTTTGTCAAAGGCTTAAGATCTTGCGATGGCCATTGATTTTGTTTCCTGTCAGATGGTTGTCAGAGATGGGAGAAGATTCTCGATTTGACTATGGGTGTGAAATCTGATAGAAACTTGGAAGTCTTTGCGAACTTCAGGCGGTCGTCGATCTTCCTGATGCGAGCCCGGTCAAAGTTTCTCAGTCTTTTGGTGGTTGAGATAAGTGTTTTGGTGGTCTGAAAAATTTATGAATGCTTCGCTTGTTCACATGAAATAGCGATGGTTCTCTAAGTGTTTTAGCGGTTCAACCAACAAGCGTTCACAGAATCGCTAAACTTTCTAGCAGATGGATAAAGTGTTTCATGAACTGGCAGTGTCCTTTTGTCACTAGTTCACTCAATGTGGGGCCGAGGTTAGAATTTTCTTTGGGTCACCAAGTCACGAAGTTAAGTGATCGGTTAGGTTTTCTTTCCATGAACAGAATAATGCCCTGTCGCATAGTCACTAGAGGTAAACCCAAGGTGGCAGTTGAGTTAAGATTTAAAAGACCGCAAAACATGAAGATCTAATAGTCATGACTTAAAGTTGGTTTAGATTTGAACGTCGACCACCGATTTGCTACAAGAGCCATGGAATTGACCATTATTCATCAAATTCAAATTTTTGAAGGGTTTCTTGCAACTAGAAGGACTAAAATTCAATGCAGAAGTGACTGGTGCTGGTGGGGATGATTTGTTTGTCATTGCAGTGTGGTCCAGGGTGTGATGATCAATTGTAGAGATCTATACCATGTAAGGAATGAGATGAATGTCTCAATTTGTGTTGCAAGTGGTTGAATAGACTAGTTTTCATGGTGGATTTATGATCTTCTATACACTGTTCTGAGAATTATCATAATTGGAGATCAAATTTTGATCTGTTCTTCACGAGGTTGCTTGGTTTTCTCCAAAGTGTAGTAATTTCTGATCTTTGAATTGTTTTGGTGGGTGGAAACCCTAACCCTTACCATGGTTATCTGTAGCTTGTTGCATCCTAACTTGTGTAGGATTCCAAGATAACCAAGGGTATATATGGTTCTAATTTTGACTTTGTAAGGGTTCTGAAATCCTGGTTCCCAAGGGTTCCTTTTTGGTTCCATGAAGGATCCTTTTCCTATAGATTTTCTCTACTTCTCTGCATATAGGGTGTTCCTTTCTCCTTTGTTGGCTCAGAGAATATGATATGTATTGTAACTTATTTGTCTTATGTATGAGGATTCAATATATTCTTACTATTACCAAGCTATCTCCATTTGAATTCTGAACTCATTGATCATACATCAAGGGTGTTTGATTTTTCTATTTGCATTTCCCATGTGTTTTCAAGTGGAGTTGTCTTCATAGAGATAACTAGTTTAGGATTAGTTTTCATGTATGTATGAGCTAAGTTATCAAAGATATGTCATGCTTATCTTCTAGTGGATGATGGTTAATGTATTATCTATTTATAGGTCTCTTCTGAGGGGAGGGTTAAAATCTTTTGGATGGTTATAACATACTTGAATACATAGGTGGGTTGTTAAAGTGAGGTTTGGTCATGGTGTGTGACTGATGTTAGGCATCAGCATATTTGAATATATTGCTTTCTTGTTTCATAGCTCTTTGTTGCAATAGGGTATTTGACTATGTGGCCCATTAGACAAGGCACTGGTCTATCAGAGATTTGGGGTATCTCAGGGGTCTCTTCAACCCAACATTAAAATCAATCAAATCAAATATTTTTCCCTTTCATTTTGGTAGTAGTAATGGGAGGTCCTTTCTAGTGTTCAAACTCAATTCTATGCAAGTAGGGCTTTTGCATATGAATTAGCTTCATTGGGGTACAAGTTACCTGAAGGGGTTTGGAGACTATTCCACACTAATGTATCGACAGGCCTATGGTTTATCATGAGGTGTCTTGAGTGTGCAGATAAGGAAATACCTACCTGAGTGATGGGAGCTCAAAGAACAAGGAGGATGTTCTCTATCCTCATCAATTGGTTCTATTTTCTTTTCAAACTTGAGTGCCTAATTTGAGGATCAAGCCCACCTTTTGATTCAAGTTTGGTCCTGCAAGGAAAAGCTACCAAAAAATTGGTGACTCTGGTAGGGAGGCCATTGAAAAGAGTTAGATATAAAATAAAGCATTTGCTAACATTTTCTCACTAAGTGTTGAGTGGTGACTCTGAGTCTCTATTTGATCAGTGCAGTTCCTGATAGACAGTGTGATATCCTGGTGTAGTTTTGGTTGATTGGAAGAGGTACAAAGAAAAACAATATTTTCCTCTTCAAGGAGGTGGCAACTCTATATTACAAAGAATCTGATGGAGCTGCATGGTAAGCTCTAGATCTACCCTACCTTCCAATCAACAAAGTCTTCTGCTACAAAACTCTCAGGTACTCTTCAAGGTCTAGATGTTTCTTTATTAAGTGATCAAGCACTAAGAAAAGGACAAGGTGTAAGTAGAGGTTTTCATACTTCAAGTTTTCAGTTGTATTTTCACAAAATTTTATGGAAGTAGTGCATTAAGTTGTAATGGGTAGGCTTGAGGAGGATCTTGCTTTCCTTGAGCAAGGCATCCTTAGGGATTGCATGTCATTAATGAGATTGAAAGTAGGATGCAGAAAGGATCTATCCATATCTCTTTTCTATTATAGATTTTGGGATGTATATAATGAGCTTCCTGATGATGTTGAGTTTTCAGAATCTGAGTTCATTGGTTTATTCTTGGATCTTTGTTTTCATGAGTCAACCAGTTGGTCAGATGCATTGTGGGAAGAGTATTACATATGTGTCAGAGATTGGATATTTAGTGATGACGGCCTTGGGCTTGAGGATGCACTTGGGGTTTTTTCCTTGAAAGCTAAGAACTGGTAGTTAATGGAGGATAGGAGATTGAGGGCATTGGCTTCTCTCTATGTTGATCTTGTGGAAGCTAGTGGTCCTGATGTTGATTCTCATTATGCAGAAAGTGTTGACTATGAGGCTGATTTTGAGGTCAGTGCATATGAGAGTGTTGAAGATGGATCTAAGAGTGATAATGTTTCTAATTTTTCTGCAGACTTTTCTTCTTTTCAATATCAAAATTCTTGTTTCTTGTCCCGGTTTGATGATGTTTTGTGTGAGTGGCAAGAAAATGAATATGATACAGATGATGATTTTTGCATTGGTTTATCCACACAAGATGATCTAAGGCCAGAGGTCTCTTTTCTTTTCTTGGACAAGGAAGTTGTTTGCAATAGGGGTGAAGCTGAGAAAGATGAAAGTATGGCCCAAATTCCACTAAGCAGTGAGGAGATTTCAGCACTCTTGGCTGAAGAATTTCAAAGGTATTCACTTGTTGTGGATTTTGATTTGTAGCTCCCCTATGATTTATCCTTTGACACTGATAATGAGGCTAGTGTTCAAAGTGACCCTGAGGACCCATGTATATTATAGTTCCCCTCATGTAGTGACTCTGTAGAAGAAGAAGTTGAAGGTCATGATAGTGTGTTGTCCTGTCATAAGAATTCTATTGATGAACAAGTTTCTTGTTCAAACCATTTTCCTTCTTTTGCTAAATATGATACTGATGGTGACAATATTGAGGACCTTGTCTTCAATAATTGGGAAAAAACATTTTTTGATGCACATGACTGTGCAGATCAGTTGCTCCCCTGTCACAATGTTTATGACATTGACCTTCACTTGGTTCATAATCTAGTTCATGATGACATCAGGGAGGAACCAAGTTGCTTAGTGGTTGAAGTAATTCATGAAGGCAAATCAAAGGATCTAGGTCCTTTTCAACTAGGTAATTATATGGTAATGCATGACAATCAGTATGCTTTATTTTTTGATGCATTAATTGATCCTTTTATTGTTTCCAGTCCACAAGAGGAAGTAAATGATGTTCCTTACTTCTTGGAAACTGAGTATGAGGATGATTATGACTGGAAAAACATGGGCAATGATCAGTACAGTTTTGTTTTTCAGCCCATGAATTATCATATATGTTGGCAGTAGGATGGTCATGAAATTTGCAGGTGTTTGGTCACATTTGTGGATGAGAATCAGATTTTTGATTCAGGAGGGGCATTGTTTTTCTTTTGGTGGCCTGGGGCCACTGAATAAAATTGTATAATTTTTATAAAATTTTGTAAATCCTTGTATAGTTGTCTTTCCCTTTCCTGTTTCCTGCTTTCCTATTCGGTTGTCAATTTTTTTGAAGGTCCTTTTTTTTGTTTTGTGGGTGGTCTGCTCTCCCAAAGATCTGATTTCTTGCATGGACACAAGTTGCCCATCATCCCCAGCTAGAGCCACTGTTAGTACCATGCAAAAAATTTCATGGATCTAGCTCTCTTCCCCTAGTCTTTGCAATGTTTTTCATGTCTCTGGCTAAAACCCTTGTCAAAATTTCAAAATCTAGCCGTTGCATGAAAAACCCTTCATTTTTACCCTGGCCTTGTTATAATTTCAAGTTAACTTTTTGGACCACTTCAAACCTTTTATCTGCATGTGCTAATTAAATCCTTTAGTTGTTCGGTGGTTAGGTTTTCATCTCCCGCGGGGTCAATTTTAATTTTTCCTAAGTTTCTTCCACCAATGGCATTTAATATTTTCCTATGGTCCCCAGAACCTAAATTTTTCCCTGAAAATCTAAGTCTTGAGCTTTAATTTTTCCTATGTTTCGGTAGCCTTTATTTTCCCTGGGCCTAGCTCTGAAACCCTCTCCATCTAACGGTGGGCGTATGTTTGCAAGAGATGTGTTAGACACATGAGATCTTTAGACCACCATTGATCTCATTGGGTGACATTGCTTTTCCTTTTAAGTGGGTCCACATGCCAGGTGTGCCATGTTAGCATTTTATTATTGGCCCACGAGTAAACAACTTAGCATGTGTCAATGGGACCTAAATTTCTGATGGGTCAAAGGGTCTTGACATCCATAATCCATCCAATGACGGGCGTACGTTCTCATGGAATCTGTCAGAGGCTTGAGATCTTATGCCAACCGTTGATCTCATTTGTCTCAAACATATCTTTGGTGGTGGTCCAGGTGTCAGGTGGAGCTGATTTGGAGGTTTCTTATTGGTCCACATAGTATGAGGTGGAATCCTATCAGTGGGACCTAGTTTCTGGATGTGTCAGTGGGTCCTGATCCTATCAGTGAATCGATGAACGGCGTATAATTTTATGGGTTTTGTCAAAGGCTTAAGATCTTGTGATGGCCATTGATTTTGTTTCCTGTCAGATGGTTGTTAGAGATGGGAGGAGATTTTGGATCCGACGATGGGCATGAAATCTGATAGAATCTTGGAAGTCTTTGTGAACTTCAGACGGTCGTCGATCTTCCTGATGCGGGCCCGGTCAAAGTTTCTCAGTCTTTTGGTGGTTGGGATAAGTGTTTTCATGGTCTAAAAAATTTATGAAGGCTTTGCTTGTTCACATGAAATAGCAGTGGTTCTCTAAGTGTTTTAGTGATTCAGCAAACAAGCATTCGTGGAATCGCTAAACTTTCTAGCAGATGGATAAAGTGTTTCGCGAACTAGTGGTGTCCTTTTGTCGCCACTTCACTAAATGTGGGGCTGAGGTTAGAATTTTCTTTGGGGCACCAAGTCACAGAGTTAAGTGATGGGTTAGGTTTTCTTTTCGCAAACAAAATAATGCCCTATCACATAGTCACTAGAGGTAAACCCAGGGTGGTAGTTGAGTTAAGATTTAAAAGACCATGAAACATGAAGATCTAATGATCACGACTTAAAGTTGGTTCAGATTTGAACATCAACCGCTGATTTGCTACAAGCGACATGGAATTGACCATTATTCATCAAATTCAAATTTTTGAAGGGTTTCCTGCAACCAAAAGGTCTAAAATTCAATGCACAAGGGACTGGTGCTGGTGGGGATGATTTGTTTGTCGTTGCAGTGTGGTCCAGGGTGTGATGATTGATTACAAAGATCTATACCATGTAAGGAATGAGATGAATGGATCAAGGTGTGTTGCAGGTGGTTGAATAGACTAGTTTTCATGGTGGATTTATGATCTTCTATACACTATTATGAGAATTATCATAATTGGAGATCAAATTTTGATCTGTTCTTCATGAGGTTGCTTGGTTTTCCCCAAAGTGCAGTAATTTCTAATCTTTTGAATTGTTTTGGTGGGTGGAAACCCTAACCCTTACCATGGTTATCTATAGCTTGTTGCATCCTAACTTGTGTAGAATTCCAAGATAACTAGGGGTATATATGGTTGTAATTTTGACTTTGTAAGGGTTCTGAAATCCTAGTTCCCAAGGGTTCCTTTTTGGTTCCATGAAGGATCCTTTTCTTGTAGATTTTCTCTACTTCTCTACATATAGGGTGTTCCTTTCTCCTTTGTTGGCTCAAAGAATATGATATGTATTGTAACTTATTTGTCTTATGTATGAGGATTTAGTATATTCTTACTATTACCAAGCTATCTCCATTTGAATTCTGAACTCATTGATCATACATCAAGGGTGTTTGATTTTTCTGTTTGCATTTCCCATGTGTTTGCAAGTGGAGTTGTCTTCACAGAGATAACTAGTTTAGGATTAGTTTTCATGTATGTATGAGCTAAGGTATCAAAGATATGTCATGCTTGTCTCCCAGTGGATGCTGGTTAATGTATTATCTATTTATAGGTCTCTTCTAAGCGGAGGGTTAAAATCCTTTGGATGGGTAATAACATACTTGAATACACAGGTGGGTTGTTAAAGTGAGGTTTGGTCATGGTGTGTGATTGATGTTAGGCATCAGCATATTTGAATATATTGCTTTCTTATTTCATATCTCTTTGTTGCAATAGGGTATTTGACTCTGTGGCCCATTGGACAAGGCACTGGTCTATTAGAGATTTGGGGAATCTTAGTGGTCTCTTCAACCCAACATTAAAATCAATCAAATCAAATACTTTTCCCTTTCATGTTGGTAGTAGTAATAGGAGGTGCTTTCTAGTGTTTAGACTCAATTCTATGCAAGTAGGGCTTTTGCATATGAATTAGCTTCATTAGGGTACAAGTTACATGAAGGGGTTTGGAGACTATTCCACACTAATATATCTATAGGCCTATGGTTTATCATGAGGTGTCTTGAGTGTGTAGATAAGGCAATACCCACCTAAGTGATGTGGAGCTCAAAGAAGAAGGAGGATGTTATCTATCCTCATCAATTGGTTCTATTTTCTTGTCAAAATTGAGTGCCTAATTTGAGGATCAAGCCCACCTTTTGAGTCAAGTTTGGTCCTACAAGGAAAAGCTACCAACAGGAGGTAAAGAAGGCATAGTATGCATACAATCCAAAATATAATGAATGTTCTCTTGATTAGGAGGTGAAGCAAGAAGAGTAGATAAAGCTTTTTACAATGCCTCATGATATGTTAGGGAAGTTTGAAGTAATTCCCATAAAGATATCTTAGCAAGAGTAGCACATAATTGGTCGACTAAGTTATACTCCTTAAAGGTAGATTGATACCTAGGTGCTTGAGGAAGCATAGGTTGAGAAGAAGGTAAAGAAACCAAAACAGTAGGCTGAGGGTTATTCTGTGTGTGATAAGCATGTGAAATGGAATCATTGTTATCAAAGAAATCCAAATGATCTCTAGGTTTACCCTTAATTGTTATACAAGGACATCCTTTTACTATCATCAAAGGTGTAGGATATATCATCTTAGGTTTATCAATGTTACAAATAGTGGGACGTGAAGGTAACCGTGCACACATCCTATGGTAAAGGTCAATTGCAGAGGTTATGGAGGAGAGTGAAATAGGAATAGGATCCATGGAGATCATATTCAAACCATTTTCATCCTCACTACCATGTACCTCATTAGGGAATCTATCCTCTTATACAATAAAAGCCTCATCAAAGTACTCAAAACAAGAATCATACATGTTGAACACAAAGAAAGCACTATAAGCATGAAAATGTAAATATTTTTTTATTTTTTAAAGGAATTTTGCAATTTTTTTGTATTTTTGAAATATAAATGCAAGAAGTAAATGCAAGAAATCTAATCATATAAGCATGCAAGATTTAAATCTAACACCATAAAAGAAAGAGTTATCGTAAACGGGTTCACCAAAATGAATAGGGGAAAATTGGAGCCTTAACAATGCACCTAACATTCAACACTATTCATTTGTAATATTTTGGTTTGAATTGAAATAGCATAAGTAAATCTGGAAATACTTGAAAATTAATTAGGTCAAGATAAATACCTCATCATGAAATTGATTTAGAAATACCTATTTTTTGAAGTCCGTGTGGCATTTTGGAAGATTCTGCAACCAGATCTAGGATCAAGAAGCCGAGACAGAGAAAACACAAAAAAATTTCATCTTTGCGACAACAAGTAGTCTTTGACCCTCATCAAAGGTCAAAGGCTACATTTTTATTCTGAAGGTTGATTTTGACTTTGTTCGCAGATCTCAAAAATTCGGTGAAAAGGGTACTCAGATCTATCCTCTAATTCCCAAAATAGCAACTGTAGATATCTGAAAAAGGGGGTTTTTGGGGTGGCTCTATAGGGTTTTGCCTTACTCAAACCCCCATTTTGGTGATCTCCACCTCCATGAATAGCCAATTGAAATAGAATGTGTGGTATGTATTGAATGTGTAATGCCAAGATCTAATCCTCTAGATCAAAACCCTAGCATGAAAATTTATTAAACAACAATGCATAGATTTGAATGAGATAGAAAAGCATACCAAGCCCCCAAGGCTAAAGTACTTCTACCAAAATCACAATCCAAAATTGCTACTCCATGATTGTATCTTTGAATGCTTGAAAGTTGATAATGGTGGATCAAGGAAGAAAGGATCTCTCTTGCTCCAAGTATATGTCCACAAAGATTCTTGATGTCAATAATGGCTTGATCTTCTATATCATCCTCTTGCAATCTTGCATCTTCACCATTCCTTTCTTGCTTGAAATCTTATTGTTCATGAAATTTCTCCTTGAGAACACTTGATCATGAACTTGCTTGATGTTTCTTGGTTGTACTTGGTGAAAATGAATGCAAATGAGAGTCTTTATATAGAGGTTTCAAGGTGAGGCTCCTAGAGTAATGTGAGGACCCATAATTGAAATTTCACCTCAAATTAAGGTCCAATCACAATAACCAACTAAGGAGGGAAAAAAATTAAATTAGATTCAAATTAAAACCTTTTCACACTCAGATTCGAGGGCCTAACATTGATTTCGGGGCCCATCGGGACCAAATTTGAAAGAGGGGCATAGATTTCAAAGGAGGTCAAAGATGACCTCAAATCTGACCTAGTCAAGTATGAGCTCAATTCTGACCTAGTCAAGGTCAAGCTTGATTCTGACCTAGTTAGGATCAACCTTGACTTTGATCCTATGGGCCCAAATCTAGCAAAAATTAGGACAGGAGGTCTCGGGGATGCGCGAAGACCTAAAAATGATACCAGAATGGGGTAGAATGCTAGGAAAAGGCATAAAATCCTATGATGAAGGCCAAGAGGACCTATTTCTAAGTCTTTCCTAGAAAATAGAGTCATTGAAAAAGAGAAATAAGGAGAATCCTTGGGATCCTAACCCTAATTTCACCTAGAATGAAGATGATAAGTGCAGAATGCATCCTAAATGCAAGTCTATCATGATAAATGTACCAAAAGAGGATCCTAAACCTATCAAGATGGAAGTGCTTCCATTTTAAGATGATACAACTTTAAATAAGAAGGACACTGTTCTTTTGAATGTACACAGAAGAAGCTTGGTGATCGACGAACTGTTGTGGTAAATGACAACATTCAGAATGACCTAAATCTGACAACTTGCTAGTTTGATGAACATTTCTTAGTACAAAGGAGGAACCTCGTCAGAGGAGTAACTTTTTCAGGACTCAGTGCAAGTCTGGAGGTAAATTTTGTGATGTTATTGTTGACAGTGGTAGTATTGATGACCTTGTTATTGAGAACATGGTTCAGAAACTTGGTTTGAATAGAATGAGACATCCACATCCCTATAGGATTCATTGGTTGCAAGATGATCATGCCTTAGAAGTAAGAGAATAGTGTTACGTTGATTTTTAGATTAATCAGTATAAGGATCTTGTATTTTGTGACATTGTGAAGATGAATAGTTGTGATCTATTGCTCAGTAAACCTTGGCAATATGATTGCAGAGCTATGTAAGATTGTGTTAAGAATGTTTTTACTATTGAGAAGGATGACAGGAAGTTTTCCTTCATGCCTTTGCTAGATACAACACTCGATAGGAGAATTCTAAGTATTGGTAGTTGAGTTGCGTTGGTAGATCCTGAAGGTATGGATGATCAGTGTGGAGAACAAGCTTGTGTGTTATCAAGGAAATACTTGAAAAGATAGAGGAAGATGAAGTGCAAGAGTATGCAAGCTGAAAAGTTGGAGGACTTATATGTGAAGAACTAGTTTGGGGTTTATGTGTTGAATCCCAGAAGATGTTCTTCCAGCATATGAACATCTTTTTGAACCTGGGGTGTCTGATGTAGGGGAATTCTAGGGTACTTAGGGAATCTGCATGGAGGTGTGTTTTTTTGGTTCTTTGGTACTCAGTTGCAAATTTGACCAACGGTCTTGGTCATTGAAGGGATCTTGGTCACTGAAGGTACTCAGTTAAGGTTCTAGAACTTGATGAAATTGTTGCTCGGTAATGCCTATGTTTCTCAGTGTTTCTTGTCCTGGTGCTCGGTCGTTTCACTGATGTTCGGTAGTTGTGACTTACCGATTGTAGTTCTTGGCAATTTTTTGGGCCAACTTGGTGCATTTATTAGGTGTATCTATTGTTACATTCTACTAAGTAGATCTAGAGGCCAACATGGAGAATTAAATAATTGTAAGGCTATTTGAGAGACAACTTGTATTGCATTTAATATTTGTTTGTATGATTTAATTATTTCTTCAAGCCAACTTGTGGCTGGAGATTAGTATTTAAGGGGTGTTTGGGTAGTTGTTTAGCACATCATGAACATGATCACTTGGATCACTAGAGATCTAGAAATTAGATAAGTGAAGTTGTGGAAAAGATCTTTGATCCTGCGAGATCTAGCAGATCAGATTGATCTCTGATAGTTTGTAATAATAGAGCTAGTGGTTGAGGCTTGGAGACAAGGATATTTCTTGGTGGCTTGTGAGCATAAGTTTAGATCTTCCTTAGGGTTTCCATTAGTTTCCAAGTTATTTTAGAACTGGACTAGCTGTTGTTGGATTTGGATCTTATTGATCTTGCAGAACTATTTCTAATTACAATCGACCCTAACCTGGAAGGCCTTATAGCTGGGCATGTTAATGGAAATTATGTTTTGAAACATATCTTGTTGTGTTATTCCATTGTGTTATTCTGAAGCTGCAAGGTTGGACTGTCCTTAATTGGATCCCCCTACCTTGGCACTGCGTCACTATAGATCAGTAGGAACCAGTAAAAGAAAAAGAGAATGAAAATGTAGAAGAAAAGAAAGAGGAAACACAAGAAAAGAAGTAAGAAATAAAAGATAAGTAACAAGAGAAGAAACAAGAGGAGGATAAGTAGGAAGATAAAATACATGAGACTTCAACTCAATCAGATGCAAAGAAGGCATCAAGTTCAAAGGGAAAATATAAGAAGATAAAAGAATAAAAAGAGGTAGATATTTTTAGGAATGAATGCTAAATATATCCTATGGGGGAGTATTCATAGCCATTCTATAATAGTTTTTGTTGTGTTCATGACTTTGATTGTCATTGATGTCAACACAGTGATCTACTAAAGATTAGCAGAGAAGCAGACAGTGTTTGAGTTAGCACACTTGGGATATTTAAGATGAAGCTATGTGGAGTTGAGGACTTACTCTATGATGTTATATTACATTTTGGTTAAGAGTGCAGAGGGAAATTCATTTGTTCATGATAGTTATGAGGAAATCAGTGGAAGCAGTATTCAGGCAGTGTTCCTGAGTAGCAGTTTGTGGAAATCGGATGATATCTCCTAATCGGAATGGAATCTGATCATGCACAATTATGAGTTATTTAAAGACATTAATTTAGTGATGTGGATGTTAGTGCAAGATCTAAGGTCACAGGAGGAAGAATTATCTTAATTAGAAGTCGTCAATTTTGTGTAATTTTTATGTAACATGTGGAAACTTTTATTTTCTAATTTGTATACTGACTCATTTGTACTTACTTGAATGTGGTAACAAGGAATGAATGTTTTCCTTGTTGTAATATGTAAGTGTGAATTAGAAGAAGTTGTGAATTTTATTTAAAAGTGAATTGCGGAATTGTGCAATACTTGTTGGAGGAGGATATGCAAAGTTTAGAGATCTAGTATTGAGATCTAAAGAAGCAGTTGGTGCATTTTGGCATAGTCATAGAAGGAGTATTGAATTGTTGAGATTAGTAATATTTTGGTATTATACAGTTTATTAATACAAAGATCAATTGGACAATGTGTTCAGTGATCTTACCCTAAAGCTATTTGGGCAGTGGGTCCTTATGTCTTCCATAACTCCTAATAGAGTTAGAATCTTTTAGCAGGGATTCAAAGTCTCTTAATAAGGACTCATATATACTAAATGTATTTCATAAGACTCCTAACAGAGTCCATCCTCTCAAAAGGAACTTTCATATTAGTGCATCTTTTGTGGGCATCATTCCCACCAAGGTTTACTCTTTGATCAAGAGGTTCCCTAGTCAACATATCTTGTGTCATTGTGTTATTGTGCATGTATATCTTTCTATGGTTGTTTATTACATTTCTTACATGGTTAAATTCTATTAAGGTTGATAAAATTTGTATTTATCTGATAAATGATTCACCCCCCCCCCTCTCAGTTATCTTGGTGGACTTTACTTTCTAACAATTGGTATCAGAGCAGTAGGTCCTTAAAGGAAAATTTTAATAGCTTAAGGAGATCCATGGTGAATCATTTCAAGAAAGAAATCCCTAAGTTTGATGGAGTAAATTTTGACAGCTAGAAAGAAAATATGAAGACACATTTACTTTGTTTAGGACCAGGTTATTGGTTAATCACAAAGAATCAGAAGACTATCATTGATGAGGATAAGATTAAAGAATGTACTAATGAGGAAAGAGATATGTTCATGTGTAACATACTTGCTAGAGAAGCACTCTTGTCAACACTTCTGAAAAATGAGTACAACCAAGTAAAATATCTAAAACATCTCATGAAATTTGGTTAGCTTTACAATCTACTTTTGAAGGTGATGAACATGCAAAGAAATTCAGATTACATAATTGGATATGTACATTTGAAGATATAAGAATGATGGAAGATGAATCTATTAGAAGCTATATTGGTAGAATCTCAGAGATTCTTGCAAGTATAAAATCTTGTGGAGGAACCAAGACAGAGAATGAAGTGATATGGAAAATTCTAAGGAAATTGACTCCTACATTTAATTAGACAACACAGATGATTGAACAAGTTATACCTTGTACTAAAAACTTTACCAGAGAAACTCTTCTTGGAAGATTGGAAGTAGCAGAGATGAACCTAAGGCTATCAGGAGACTTACCTAGAATGGAGACAGCATTCAGTGCACTTAGTGTTCACCCTACTTTGTCAAGAAGCATCAGTGTAAGTAGAGATTATGCTAGTAGAAATAGATCTATAAATGAAGCAGATAGGAAGATTGAAGAAGGTATTGCCTTACTTGTGAAAAGAGAACTAGATGGTAAGAAAAATTATAAATGTTGGACTTGTTAAGAATTTGGTCATATTGCATCCAAATGTCCTAAGAGAGTTAAGAAGTATAGGAAGAACTTTAATCCTAGGAGATCTAAAGAATGTTATTATGAAAATGATGAAGAACTTGAAGCTAGTTTGGAGAAATCTTTGAGTGAAAGTGATACTGAGCATGATGATATAGGATTTGTAGCAATTAAAGAAGAAAATCCCAAAACAAAAATTAAGGAAGAAAATGCTTTAGTTTCTCAAGTAGAAAAGAAAGTTGATTGGATTACAAATAGTGGTTGTTCACATCATATGACTGGAGACATGAAAAAGTTCATAAAGTTTAACAATTATGATTGAGGAGTTGTTAGAGTTGGAAACAATGCACCTTGTTTGATTAAATGTATAGGATCTATTACTCTTGATGGAAAGACTAATACTGATGATGTTTACTTTGTGGATGGTTTGAAACATAATCTTTTGAGTTTTGGACAGCTAGTTCATAAGGGATGTCAAGTTTAGTTTACTGAGAAAACTTGTGTAATCAAAGACAAGGATGGTAATTTTATTGGTACTTGATTTAGAACCAGAGGTAATGTATTCCAGTTGAATCCTACTGATATGACATGTTTGATTAGTAAGATTGATGACAGTTGGTTATGGCATAGAAGATTTTGTCATATAAACTTTGATAACATTATGAAAGTGAGTACTACACTTGCAGTAAGAGATTTACCTAAAATTATGAAACCTACTAACATGATTTGCAAGGAATGTGTGATGGCTAAACATAAGAGAATATTATTTCCCAGAAAGAAGTTTACAATAGCAGAGAATTTGGAGATTGTTCATACAGATTTGAGTGGTCCTAGAAGGACTAGAGGACTCTATGGAGAAAGGAATTTTATGATTCTTGTTGATGATTTTACAAGAATGATGTGGATTGCATTTCTTAAAGAAAAATCTAAAGCATTTGATAAGTTTAAGATTATTAAGAACAAA
Source organism: Chamaecyparis obtusa (assembly GCA_027943335.1). Taxonomy (NCBI): domain Eukaryota; kingdom Viridiplantae; phylum Streptophyta; class Pinopsida; order Cupressales; family Cupressaceae; genus Chamaecyparis; species Chamaecyparis obtusa. The sequence goes on along the minus strand of BSBK01008330.1, from coordinate 611,906 downwards.
GTTGAGAATGACTTGGTGAAGATATTCTGGAGAGAAGCAGTGAACACAATAGTGTATACAATGAACCAAGTACAAATTAGAGTAGACACAAACAAGACACCCTATGAACTATGGTTTGGACATGCACGATCAGTTAAGTATTTTAGAATTTTTGGAAGAAAATGTTATATTAAGCGAGATGATGACATTGGAAAGTTTGATCCTAGAAGTGATGAAGGTATATTTCTTGGATATTCATTGAAAAGAAAAGATTATAGATGTTACAATAAAAGACCTAAGACTATTGTTGAGAGCGCAAATGTTAAAGTTGATGAAAAGTTCAAAATTCAAGAAAGAATGCTTGATTATGAATCAGATGAAGGAACTAATCCTAGACCACATCTAGAGACTACTGAATTTTTCTATGAAACTAACATTGATTTGTTGAATGAAAGCTACAGTGAAGGAACCATTGAAGAACCTACAACAGAAACAAGTACTAAGACAGTGACACCTAACATGAATCTATCAAGGAATCATCCTATTGAGAAGATTATTGGAAGCATACACAAAGGAGTTCTAACATGAAATAAGGTACAAGAATAGTTGTGTTTGATTTCTCAAATTGAACCTAAATCTACTAGTGAAGCTTGTGAAGATTAACATTGGATTAAAGCTATGAAAGAAGAACTAGATTAGAGTGAAAAGAAAAAGACATGGGAATTGGTCCCTAGACCTAAATATAAGAATGTTATAGGAACAAAATGGGTATTCAGAAACAAGATGAATGAACAAGGAGAAGTAGTAAGGAACAAAGCAAGATTGGTATGTAAAGGATACTCACAGCAAGAAGGAATTGACTATGAAGAAACTTTTGCACCAGTAGAAAGAATTGAAGCAGTAAGAATGTTTTTGGCCTATGCAGCCTACCAAAAATTCAAAGTGTATCAGATGGATGTGAAGTCAGCATTTCTAAATGGAGAATTGGAAGAAGTCTATATTGAGCAACTTGAAGGTTTTCCTTTAACTTGATAAGGACATATGGTATGTAAACTAAAGAAAGCTTTATATGGACTAAAGCAAACACCTAGAGCTTGGTATGCAGGATTGGATAAGTATTTGATAAAGTTAGGATTTACAAAAAGGCACAGTTGATAGCAACCTATACACAAAGGAAATTGAAAATGGTTTTTTGGTTGTTATTTTTGTTGATGATATTATATTTGGAGGAGAAGATGAAGCTAGTGATAAATTTGTAGATGAAATAAAGACTGAATTTGTAATGAGTATGATTGGTGAAATGAAATACTTTTTAGGATTGCAAATAACACTGAACAGTGATGGTATCTTTGTAAGTCAAACAAAGTACTTGAATGATTTATTGAAGAGATTTGGAATGGAGAACTATAAACTAGTTGGAACACCTATGGTAACTGGACACAAGTTATCTAGCACAGATGAGACTCCTACAGTGGAACAGAAGAAGTACAGATCTATGATTGGAGGATTGCAATATTTGACTCATACAAGACCTCATATATCACATGCAGTTGGAATTGTAGCAAGATTTCAAGCTGAACCTAGAGAATCACATTATGCAGAAATAAAGAGGATACTAAGGTACTTAAGAGGCATAATTGAGTATGGATTGTGGTATGAAAAATCTAATGATTTTACCCTATGTGCATATACAGATGTTGATTGGGGAGGTAGTGTTGATGACAAAAAGAGCACCAGTGGTGGAGCATTTTTCCTTGGAGGAAGATTGGCTTCTTGGCTAAGAAAGAAGTAGAACTATATTTCACAGAGCACAGTAGAAGTAGAGTATGTGGTAGCAGCAAACAATTGTAATCAGATAATTTGGATGAAGAAAATTCTAAAGGATGTTGGAATAAAAAATTTTGAGCCTATTGTTATACATTGTGATAATACTAGCAAAGTTAGTATGTCTAAGACCCCTATGTTACATTCTAAGATGAATCATATAGAGATAAATTATCATGTAGTGAGAGAGAAAGTGGTAGAGAAAGAAGTCATACTTGAGTACATAAGCACAAAGGAGCAGATTGCAGATATATTTACAAAACCTTTGCCTAAGGATACATTTGATTATCTAAGAGGTATACTTGGGGTAATGTCCCAGCCTAATTTTGAGAAGTGATGAAAATTTTTGCATTCATCCAGTGGTATATGATCCCTATCTTTCTTCTAGACTAGATGGTGGTACTTCCTCTATGGGGGAGTATGTGTATCAGAGCTGAGTCATGAGGACTCTAGTGAATGTATTTTTTTGAACAGCGTCTTTTGACATTGAAGTTGTTGTTGACATAATGATGAAACATCTATCATTGATGTCAATGGGGGAGAAGTATTCATGAAAAATCATCTATTAGAGAGAACTGAATAGGAAAACAAAGCAAGATTTGATTGATGAAGAGGACTTGAAATCATTTTTTGAGCAGTAGTGTTACAGTGTTGGTATTCATGGAACTTGGATGTTTTTTCATCTACATTTCCATCAATGCCAATGGGGGATATTGTTAGGAATGAATGCTAAATATATCCTATGGGGGAGTATTCACAGCCATTCTATAGAAGTTATTGTTGTATTCATGACTGTGATTGTCATTGATGTCAACATAGTGATCTACTGAAGATTAGCAGAGAAGCAGACAGTGTTTGAGTTAGCACACTTGAGATATTGAATATGAAGCTATGAAGAGATGAGGAATTACTCTATGATGTTCTATCATATTTTGGTTAAGAGCACAAACAAAATTTCATTTGTTCATGATAGTTATGAGGAAATCAGTGGAAGTTGTATTTAGGCACTATTCCTGAGTAGCAGTTTGTGGAAATTGAATGATATCAGCTAATCGGGATGGAATCTGATCATGAACAGTTATGAGGTAGTTGAAGACATGATTTTAGTGACATGGTCATGAGTGCAAGATTCGAGATCGCATGAGTGAATAATTATCTTAACTAGAAGCTGATAGTTTTGTGTAATTTTTATGTAATGTGTGGAAACTTTTATTTTTAATTTGTATGCTGACTAATTTGTAATTACTTGAGTGTGGTATAAAGGAAGGAATGATTTCCTTATTTTAATATGTAAGGGTGAATGAGAAGTTGTGAATTATATTTGAAAGTGAATTGCAGAATTGTGTAATACTTGTTGGAAGAGGATATGTGAAGTTTAGAGATCTAGTATTGAGATCTAAAGAAGAAGTTGGTGTGGTTTGGCACAGTCAGAGAAGGAGTATTGAATTATTGAGATCAATAATTGGTATTATTATGCTGAGTAATACAAAGATTAGTTGGACAGTGTGTTCAGTGATCTTACGCTGAAGTTGTTTGGGCAGTGGGTCCTTCTGTCTTCCATAACTCCTAACAGAGTTAGAATCTTTTAGCAAGGATTCAAAGTCTCCTAACAGGGACTCATATGTACTTAATGTATTTCATAAGACTCCTAATAGATTCCATCCTCTCACAAGGAACTTTCATATTGGTGCATCTTTTGTTGGCATCATTCCCACTGGGGTTTACTCTTTGATCAAGAGGTTCCCTAGTCAACATATCTTGTGTCATTGTGTTATTATGCATGTATATATTTCTATGGTTTTTGATTACATTACTTACATGGTTAAATTCTATTGAGGTTGATAAAAGTTGTATTTATTTGATAACTGATTCACCCCCCCCCCCCCTCTCAGTTATCTTGGTGAACTTTACTTTCTAACAAATATCAATGAAGTTATAGTTATATCGAAGGTTGAATATACAACCATGACCCCCAAGGACTCTTTGAGTTTAGTGACTTATTGAAAAGTAAAGTTGTACAAGATAAGCTCCTAGCTAAAAGGAATAAAATATATGTGTTGGATAAAATAAAAAGCATTTTGAATGAGATTGTACCTGAGGCTACAATCAATGAAAAAGAAGATATATATAGTCAATTGAAAGTGTTAGGAATAACAGTCTACCACTACAACTGAGAGGGGGCAATGAATCAGTTGTATGCCAGATTATTAAACTTTAAACTTTGAATAGCAGCAATATCAAATCAAATGAACACAATGAATGCCAACACAATAACACAATATTTTTTGTTGAGGAAACCTTGTTAAAGGTAAAACCTCAGTGGGATTAACACCCACTAATGATGTACTGAGAGTATAGTATCCTTATTAGAAGATCTAGCCCTGTTAGGAGATAATTAAAACATTATAGTACATAGTCCTTGTTAGAGAATACATCTAATTAGGATTCAAGAAAAGAGGTGGGCTCACTGCCCAAAGAAGGTTATGTCCACCTTTAGAACTCAATGTTCACAATAGAAGTGTATATGAAGAAATACACAATCTTTGAACTATCTGATAGCAACTGTCTTTGCTTGATCAGATCCAATGAAGTACATAAGTTATCCTCTTCTCTACATCCATCAGACATAATCTCATAGCTTCCACAATTCTCTTTTACATCACATATATTGCATCCATATCTTTTCAAAAGAAAGGATCTTACATATATACCCTATTACAAAATAAATGATCAAGTCGGCCAATTAGGCTTTCCTAATATACAAATAATTACATAACTCCTTGCTAAGATACACATGGTATATAAAACAAGTATACAACAATTACAATTCAATAATTAAGGACTGACATCCATAATCCATGCTCGCCATTCATGATACATGCTACAACTCTCAAGTCGGCTTCCAAACAGGTCTTCTCCAGAACACATGCCATAGCTGGAGTCATCCTTCTTTCCATACCTTGTGGAGATCAGCGAGCATCCTTCAATACCCTATATGTCATCTCTTAATCTCACATATACTGAATCCTCATCACCTGTAATATATACCCAAAATATAGAGACTTGCTCTGTCAACTTCCATTGTCATAGTCTAGTAACCAATCTTCACCAAATCTTTTGTAACTCAGCCAATATGCAATATTACATCATGGGATCTTATATATAAGATCACAACACCTTCCAGTACACATAACTAACTTTTTACATTCTTAAACATCTGTGTAGTATCCGTACACTATAATAACCAGCCTATTCTCTTCATAGAAACATATGTTGACATTAGTGACAAAACATGAATGACAATAGTAGTAGCTCCAACATCACTCAATGTAGTGATTAAACATATTAAATGTATCAACAATCTCTCCAATGCATTGCAATATCCAACAATCTCCCCCTTTGGCATTAATGGAAACATATGGGAAAATCCATTAACCCAAAAAGTATTCTCTCAGTAAATTCTTCCTTATATAGTATCTCTCCCCTTTAGGGATTTTCTCATAGTAATTCTCCCCCTTTGACAACAATGGAAAATGGTGTCAAAAGTCATCAATTGTCTTCAACAATCACACCCCCTAAGGATTAGATCCACACATCAAGTCCAAGATATGATAAGGCTCTGAAAAATCTCTAGACTGATGTATCCCTAAATCATTTAATTCACAATAGGATGGTCCTGAACCCCAAGAATACCTCTGAGATACTCAAATTTATCTTTTGGCAATGGCTTTGTAAAGATGTCTACTATCTATTCCTTTCTTCTAATGTATTCCAACCTTATTTCCTTCTCTTTTACCTTATCTCTCAAGAAGTGATACTTAATAGAAATATGCTTAGTTTTAGAGTGCATCATAGGATTCTTTGACATATTTACTATACTCGTGTTATCATAATGGATAACCATTGGTTCATCAAAATTTATTCAAATATCTTTTATCATTTGTTTCATCCAAACAATTTGAGTGTAGTTAATAGCAATAGAAACATACTCGGATTCTATAATAGATTGAGCTATACAATCTTGCTTTTTACTTAGCATGAAACCACCTTTTTCCTAAGAAAAAATGCACCTCCACTAGTACTCTTCTTGTCATCAATATTCCCTTCCCAATCAGCATTAGTATAAGCATGAAGTTCAAAGTCATCATTTATATCATACCATAAGCCATATTCCATTGTTCCTTTCAGATATCTAAATATTATTTTCACAGAAGGTAGGTGTCTCTCTTTAGGTTATGCCTGATATCTAGCCACAATTCTAATAGCATTAGCAATATCCAGTCTGGTGTGATTCAAATATTGTAATCTACCAACCATTGATTTGTACCAACTGGTTTATAGTCTTCCTTCACCATGGGTGTACCACTGATCTTTGATGCAAGGGTAGGGTATATTCAAGAAATTCAAGTAGAATTGACTCAACTTGAATTAACAAACAAGACCTTCTTAGAGTTACTCATGGAAGCAATATATAATTCACATGAAATAATGAAAACACAATGTATATTAGGCAAGGCAACTAGAAACAAAATAGGTGTGATTAAAATAAATCAATCAACATGTCTGGTTGTGAGGCCTTCTAGGTTTCAGCCTTATAAAAAGAGAATTATGAGTTCAGAGTCTCAACTCACAAATTATTTTCTTTTCTACTTCTACTATCACTATCTTACTACCACCTAAACAACCTAAGCTTCTTATATAGCCAGCTAAGCCACAAGTTGTCCAGCCGGGTATTTAATTATATTATAGGTCCACTTAGGGAGAGAAACCAAAAACTAAGAAAGAAGTAACACAACATGTTGTGAAGTTACATTTAGGTCCACATGTGATCCAAGAACATATCCTAAAATTTTCAAGATCCAATTTCCTCATAAGGAACTATGCAAGGCTAAACACCCCCTGTTTCATGTGAAACTAGTAGAAAATTGATATCCGAGGAAAATGGTGATAACTTCCAGATCCAAATGAATTAGGACGTGTGCTCTTAGGAGAATGCTCAAGATTAGGTCTTCAACACTGCATTACCTTCACAAGGAAAGAAACCAACATCAGTAACAGCTACAAAACAAACATCAAATAGGTACAAGAAAATAGGAAATATTTTTTGTGATGCAAGATTGCTCAAGACCCAAGATGCTCCTACATCAAACACCTGGGGTAAATAAAGAACTGATGTCCAAATTAGGCACTACTCATATTCTAACCTAAATCATAAAGATCCAACTCAGCTTGTGTAATCCATGAACTATCTTCAACAAGCTTGTCTTTCCACTCAACTAGGTATTCCATGTAGTCCTTTCCTCTTGTACTCTTTCTCACTCGACTATTCAAGATCTTCTCAGTGTTGTCTTTATTTTTCTTAGGATAATCCAAATCATCTTCTATCACATCATTTGATTCAAAGTACTCAAAGATATCAGCAATGTTGAATATAGGTGATGTATCCATGTCCTCTAGTAATTCCACTTCATAAGCATTTCAGTCAAACTTCTTCAAAATCTTACAAGGTCCAAATTTCTTCATTTTCAGCTTGTTGTAGGTACCAAATGGAAATCTATTTTTCTTCAAATAAATCATAACCTCATCTCCAACCTCAAAATATTTATGTCTCCTTCTCTTATTTTCTCTCTATTTCTATTTAAAATTATTGTCCTCCAAATTCTTTTTGACTTCATCATGTAAAGTTCTCATGAAGACTGCAAAATCCTTAGCTTCAACACTTCTTGCCTCAGTAGATAAATCTCTTAACTCTATGGTTCCCTTAGGATGAAATCCAGTAACAATATCAAATGGTGTCCTCTTAGTTCTTCTATTTACAGAATTGTTATACACAAACTCTACTTGTGCCAAAACTAAATCCCAATTAGTAGGCTTATCTCCAACTAAACATCTCAATAATTTTCTCAAAATTTTGTTCACAAATTCAATCTGACCATCTTTCTGAGGGTGAAATGTAGAACTAAACTTCAATTCTATATTCATCTTTTTCCAAAGTGTTTTTGAAAAGTAACTAGTAAACTTAGTATCTCTATCTGAAACAATAGTTTTCGGCAAACCATGCAATCTTACCACTTCCTTGAAGAATAATTCAACTACATGTAATGCATCAGATGTCTTCTTACAAGGTATGAAATGAGCCATCTTTGAAAATCTTTCAACCACTACCAAAATAGAATCATTACCTCTCTAAGTTTTAGGAAATCCAAGAACAAAGTACATACTCACATCTTCCCAAGGTTTATCAGGTACAAGCAAAGGTGTATACAATCCCAAATTCTGACTAGTTCCTTTTTTTGTTTGGCAAATTCTACAACCTCTAACCATTTTCTGTACATCTCTATAAATTTGTGGCCAAAAGTATCTTTTTGAAATTAGTTTCATAGTCTTATCACTCCCAAAATGTCCAGCAAGTCCACCACTATGTTTCTCCTTTATTATATTCTCTCTCATAGATCCTCTAGGTATGCACAATTGAACTCCCTTAAACAAAATATCTTCTTGAATGAAATAATCAATCCACTTATAACTCATTGTTTGTTCCTTAGAAGCTTTCCAAGGTTCTGCAAAATCAAGGTCATTTTCATACAAACACTTCAAATCATCAAAACTAAGTACCTCAACTCTCATTTCAGTTAGCAAATTTCTTCTTCAGCTCAAGGCATCAAGAACTTTATTTGATTGTCCACTTTTATGCTTCAATGAAAAGGAAAAATTTTGCAAGAACTCAACCCACTTCATATGTCTCTGATTCAATTTAGTTTGACTTCCCAAATACTGCAAAGCTTTATGATCAAGTTACAAAACAAAATCTTAAGGCATCAAATAATTTCTTCATTTCTTCAAAGCTTGAACAATAGCATAGAATTCCTGGTCATAAACTGAATATTTTCTTTTAGCATCATTCAAATTTTCACTAAAGAAAGCTACAGGTCTTCCTTCTTGACTCAAAATAGCTCCTATTGCACTTCCACTAGCATCACATTCAACTTGAAAAACTTTACTGAAATAAGGAAAAGCAAGTGTAGGAAACTCTAAAATTCTTTTTTTCAATGTTTCAAAACTCTTTTGTGCTCCATGTGTCCATTTGAAATCCCTTTTATCTCCTCTCATAGTTTTAGTCATAGCATTACAAATAGAACTGAATTTTTTTATGAACTTCCTAGAAACACTTGCCAATCCATAAAACTACCTTACCTCTCCAACATTCTCTGGTGTAGGCCAATCAATTATAACTCTTACTTTCTTTGGATCCATCTTCAATCCATCAACTAAAATTACAAAACCAACGTACACACTCTCCTCTTTTATAAATGAACATTGCTTCAAATTAATCAGCAACTTTTCTTCCTTCAATCTCTAATATACTTGTCTGATATGGTCAAGATGTTCTTCCTTACTCTTACTGAATATCAAAATTTCATCAAGATATACAATCAACAACTTACCCAAGAATATTTTGAAAACTTCAATCATCATCCACATGAAAGTACTAGGTTCATTAGTCAGACCAAAAGGCATAACCAACCATTCATACAAACCTTCATTAGTCTTAAAACTAATTTTTCCATTCATCCCCTTCTCTATTCCTAATCTGATGGTAACCACTCTTCAAATCAATCTTTTTGAAATAATTTTCTCCACTCAAACTATCCATTATGTCATCCATCATAGGCAAAGGAAATTTGTACTTTACTATTATCTTGTTTATAGCTCTAGAATCAGTGCACATTATCCAGTCTCCATTCTTTTGCAGTGCTAACACAATAGGTACTACACAAGGACTCTAAATTTCCCTAATCAAACCTCTCTCAAGAAATTCTTGCACTTTTCTATTCAACTCAATCTTTTCATCAGGTGTCAACCTATGTGGTGCTTTATTAGGCAAACTAGCTCTAGGTATCAAATCCATACAATGACTTATACTTCTCATAGGAGGAAAACCATCAGGTACATTATCAGAAATGATGTCATGAAATTTATTCAACAAAGGTTTAACCTCAGGTGCATGTTCTAACTCATCTTGTTTCTCAGTTTTCCTCATAATTAAAGCAAAAAAAATATTTTTTTCTTTCATTTGTCTTGCAAAACTTTTTACCCTCAACCAAGCATACTCTAACTGTAGTATAGTGACCTTCATCAAACTTCTCTACTAAAGGAAATAATACTTGTTTCTTTCCATCCATCCAAATAGTATATTGATTCAATCTACCATTTTGTAGAGCTTTCCTATCATATTGCCAAGGTCTACCCAAAAGAATATGACAACAATCCATAGGCATAATATCACACAAGACTTCATCATGATAATTGCCAAGTTTGAATTTAACAAGGCATTGTTCACTTACAAGTAGTTTATGCTCCTTCTGGATCCAAGAAATATGGTAAGGCTTAGCAGAGTTAGTACATTCAAAGGCTCTATGTCCTTCTTCACCACATTTGTAGCAAGTACCTTTAAACCATGATTTCTCTTCTCTTTTACCACTATTTTTATTCCTAGAGTACCTAGTATAGCTACCTCTAGATTAGTTACCTCTTCTACCAGCAGGTTCATCTTTCTATCTTTTATCTTGTACTGCATTGTCAGATCTGCTACTTTCTCCATAAGATCTCCCTCTACTTCTCTAAAATCTGCCACCTCTTCCTCTCTGTCTTTGTTCATGTCTCTTTTTCAATCGCTCTTATGCCTTAAAATCAAATTGGTATGCTTCTTCCATGCTATCTATTTTAACATAGTTGATCTCATCTTGAATCAATGTCCTTAGGCCATTCAAGTATCTAGCCACCTTCTCAACTTCATTGTCCACATGTCTAGATTTGATATCTAATTTGTAAAATTCCTCAGTATATTCTTTCACACTCATGTCCTTTTGTCTCAAAGTTTGCATTTTTCTCATGAAACTAACTTGGTAATCAGCTGGAAGAAACTTCTTCTTCATCTTTCCAAGCATCTTCATCCATGTCTTGATCTTTTCTTTTCCTCTCTTCTATCTCTTAGTTTGAAAATGATCCCACCAAAGAGATGCATGAGCTTTCAACTTTGTGACTGCTATCTTAACCTTCTTATTATCATAAGTACCTTCATAATCAAATTATTTATCCATCTCAGAGATCCAATACAAAAGTGCATCAGTCTCAAGTCTTCTATCATAGCAAGCAACTTCAACCGCAGGTCTGGAATTAGCCTTAGACAAAACTCTCAAGAGTCTTTCCTCATCCTGCTCAACTTCAAGTTTAGGATTAGGTGCCACCTCTTCTTCATAACTAACATCTTCAAGATGTACACCTCTTCTTTGGGCTGTCTCTATAGCTTCAAGCCTAGTTGGAATATGCCTCAACATATCCATGATAGCAGTATCATTTTCTCTACCATGAACCATCTTGACAATTAGGTTCCAACAAGATCATAACCTTCTGAAAGTTATAGTTTAGATGTTAGATCTTCCACCCTACAACCAATCCAATCAGGTTATCCATGATCCAATTCACAAGAAATAACTTTCTCTGATACCACCTGATGCAAGGGTAGGGTAGATTCAAGAAATTCAAGCAAAATTGACTCAACTTGAATCAACAAACAAGCCCTCCTCATATTTACACATGAAAGAAATATATAATTCACATGAAATAATGAAATCAAAATGTATATGAGGCAAGGCAATTGGAAACCAAATAGGTGTGATTAAAATAAATCAGTCAACATGCCCGGTAGTGAGGCCTTCTGGGTTTCGGCCTTATACAAAGAGAATTATCAATTTAAAGTCTCATCTCACATATTATCTTCTTTTCTACTTCTAATACTCTTCTACTATCACTATATTACTACCAACTAAACAAACTAAGCTTCTTATATAGCCAGCTAAGCCACAAGTCGGCCATTCAGGCACTTAATTACATTATAGGTACACTTAGGGAGAGAAACCAAAAACTAAGAAAGAAGTAACAAAACACATTGCGAAGTTACATTTATGTCCACATATGATCCAAGAACATGTCCTAAACTTTACAAGATCCAATTTCCTCATAAGGAACCACACAAGCCTAAACACTCCATGTTTCATGCAAAACTGGTAGAAAATCGATACTCGAGAAAAGTGGTGATAACTTCCAGATCCAAATGAATTAGGACATGTGCTCTTAGGATAATTCTAAATATTAACTCTTTAACACTACATTAACTTTGCAAGTCAAGAAACCAACATCAACAATAGCTACAAAACAAACATCAAATAGGTATAGGAAAATAGAAAATATTTTTGGTGATGCAAGGTTTCTCAAGACCCAAGATGCTCTTGCATCAATCTTATTACTAGTCACCATGGGTGTACCAACTAGTTTAAAATCTTCCATTCCAAACATTTTCAACATTTCTTTAAGATAATAGTCTGAGAAATAAAAATGTCATTCTTGCTCTGATTTATCTGCATTCCAAGAAACAATTTCATTTCACCTATCATGGACATCTCAAATTCATTCTTCATCTCTTTAGAAAATTTCTTACACATCTCATCATTGTATCCAAAGATAATATCATCAACAAACACTTCTATTATCAAAACAACATCTTCACTGGTTCTTAAATACAAGTTACTATCAGCATTACCTTTTCTAATTCAAAGGTGAAGTACTGTAAGGAAACTCAGGTGTGGAAACAGCTTCCTACACTAACCTCTAAAGGAAAGTATTGTGCAAAATCTATTTAAATCCTTACAATTTCAGATTAATTAAGCTACTTAACAATAATATTGTAGCATATACCATACATAGAAAATAGATAGAGAAGATTGAAACACATAAACACAAAGATATGCTGGTGGGGAAAAACATTTTGGTAAAACAACCCCACCCCTTCAAAACCTGCACAATGTATTATCTTCAACACAAAGGCTACAACACACTTGCAATGCAAGTTCTTTCAAGAGATGAGAGACAAGTCTAGCAACAAAATAGTACACCTATCAAACTTATGTCTCTCCCATAGAAGTAGCATCATATATATAGACTCCTTAGGACCCAAAAAATACCCATAAAAGGAGTTTGGCATCCAACCACCAAGACCCATGCACAAAGCCACATGTACATAGTTGTTACATGCAATCCCAATAATAGGCATCCATCCCTAGAATCGACTATGATAGCTTATCATAGAATCCACCAAAAATAACGGTCACAAGAGAAGTGTAAGAGAATCTGTCATACCAACCTATTTTTGGCATATTCTCTTACACACACCAACCACTTCTTCTTGGGCACCCAAATAGGCCCAAGTCATAAGATGCTCTTACACCTGTCATAGCACATTCCTTAAATATCTCTTATGCATCATAGGAATCCATCATAACCATTTCAGCCATGATCTCCTTACACACAATTCAAGATGCCGACACATCAAGTGGATTGACACATCAACATGCCAACTAGACATGTACACTCACACTTAATTTAATTATTTGCAAAAAAAATACATTTACAAAAAAAATAATAAGAATAGGAACTATCCAAGGTTGAGACACCTTATTCCTAACATTCTCCCACTTGTCAAACACCTTGTAAAAGCAAGAGGAACTAACCGCTATAGGCCAAAAGGCCCATAGACTCTGACACCATCTAAACTTCTCAGTGCCCACAGGTTTCAATAATGCATCTGCAACATTCTTCATAGTATCTACCTTCTCCAAATTTACCTTTCCATCTTCCAACATATCTCTCACAAAGTGAAACTGCACATCAATGTGCTTCATTCTAGCATGGAAAGTTGGATTCTTTGCAAGGCAAATAGTGCTCTGACTGTCACACCAAATAGTAATCTATTTTGCATCAACACCAACATCAAAACATAATCTCCTAAGCCAAATGGCTTCCTTACAAGCATGAGTAGCAGCCATGTACTTAGCTTCTGTAGTGGACAAAGCAACCACAAGTTGTCACTTACTCATCCAACTAATAGCACCACCAAACATAGTGAACACATAAGCACTGGTGGATCTCCTACTATCAATATCACCTACCCAATCTGAATCCACAAACCCATGAATACAAACTGAATGTGGAGATCTAGAAGAGTTACCATGATAACATATGGAGTAATCTAATGTACCCCTCAAATATCTGAATACTCACTTAACTGCATCCCAATGTACCCGTCCAGGGTTAGCCATAAACTGACTTAGGACTCCCACTGCTTGGGCAATGTCTGGTCTAGTATAGACCATAGCATACATAAGACTACCAACTGCACTAACATAAGGTACTCCACTCATGTCCTCCACCTCACTAGGAGATTTTGGACAATCATCTACAAATAACTTTGTTCCCACAGAAACAGGAACACAAAGTGATCTACAATCTGCCATGTTGAACCTGTCCAACACAAACTTCACATACTTACTTTGACTCAACCAAAGTTTTCTATTAGACCTGTCTCTACTGATTTCCATACCCAAGATGTACCTAGCTACCCCAAGATCTTTCATCTCAAACTGTGCTGACAAATGAGATTTAAAATCAGAAATCATACCCTTACCCTTCCCAAATAGCAACATATCATCAACATATAATGCAACAATAAGAAGGCGATCATTTTCAACTCTAAAATAAACACAATGATCTGATTTTGATCTTACAAATCTAATTGACAACACAAAGGCATCAAACTTAAGGTACCACATCCTAGGAGATTGATTCAAACCATATAGAGATTTTTTAATCTGCAAACTAAGGATTCTTTACCTTTAATAATGTAGTGCTCAGGCTGTGACATATAAATCTCTTCCTCCAAATCACCATGAAGGAAAGTTGTCTTCACATCCATCTATTCTATCTCTAAATCATATGATGCAGCAAGAGATAATAGAAATATAATGGATGTCAACTTTGCAACAGGAGAGAATATTTCACCATAATCTATTCCCTCTACCTGTGAATACCCCTTTACAACCAATCTAGCTTTGTACCTTTCAACACTGCCATCTGCACAGAATTTCTTCCCTAAACACCCATTTACAACCAATAGATTTTCTCCCTTTAGGAAAAGGTACAAGGTCCCAAGTTTTTTTTTTCTCCAATGAAGCCATCTCATCATCCATAGCCTCAATCTAGGAACCTGCATCTTCCATGCCCAAAGCCTATTTCACAAATCTAGGCTCATTAGTGTTAGTAATCAAAGCAAAAGCACAACTGGAATCTAACATAGAATAACCAAACCTTTCTGGTTGCTTTCTTTCTCTTGTGGATCTCCTCAAGGGCTAAGGTTGAGGTTGTTCTTCCTCTTCTTTTGAACTATCAGAGCTATTAGAGCTCTCCTCATCATTAGACCCAACATGGTCTCTCTGTTCAGTCTTCTCAGGGGTAGGAGGCAACTGAACAACATCTTTTTCCTTTTCTTTTGCATCTGGTTGTAGCACAATAGGAGAAGATGTTAGCTCTTTGAAAATAACATTTCTACTATACAACACCTTACTAGTCACAAGATCCCAAAGCTTGTATTCTTTCACACCAACACTGTATCTGATGAAAATACATTTGATAGCTTTGTTTTCCAACTTAGATCTTTTCTCCTTTGGAACATGTGCATAAGCTTCACAACCAAAAACATGAAGATGTCTAATTCAAGGCTTCTTACTAGACCACACCTTCATGGGTGTCTTACCAACAAGAGATGGCGTAGGAGATCTGTTAACCAAATAGAAAGTAGTGGCCATAGCTTCGGCCCAAAACCTTTGTTCTAAACTAGCTCCACTAAGCATACTCCTAGCCTTCTCCATCAGTGTCCTGTTCATTATCTCTGCAACTCCATTTTTCTATGGGGTATAAGGAGTTGTCGTATGCCTCTCGATACCTCATTCTTTATAGAACTGTTCAAACTCTACTGAGCAAAACTCATCACCATTATCAGTTCTCACACACGTAATCTTCTTACTAGTCTAATTCTCTACAAGGGCTTTAAATTCCTTGAACCGACTAAAGACTTGTGTCTTACTTTTAAGGAAATAAATCCAAGTCCTTCTACTGTAATCATCTATGAAAGATACAAAAAATACAGACTTGGAGATTGAAGGAACTTTTACAAGACCAAATACATCAGAATGAATAAGATCCAAAACATCAGAAGATTTGTGAGAACTAGAGTAAAACTAAACATGATTTTTTTTACCATAGACACAGTGTTCGTAGAAGTCAAACTTGAGATTGCAATCATTTAACCCCTCAACAAGGTTTTTATTCTTCAGGGTCCTAAGACCCTTCTCACCAATGTGGCCAAATCTCATATGCCACAACATCATCTTTTCTACAGGAAGCTTTCCTTCCAAAGTGTTTGCACCCTTAGGTACACTTACTACACTACCATCAGAACCCATTGCCATAGTCTTCTTTACTACTTGTTTAGATGGTGGGGATGAAGTGATAGCTACTCTCTTCTTTGAAACAAAATAACTATTGCACTAAGCAATGCATGCTTCAAGCTGAAACAAAGTACCTCTCCTAGTACCTCTAGCGAGCACTATAGAACCTCTCATCATCTTTCATCCATCTTTTGAAAAGACAACTTGCACACCTACATCATTCAGCATACTTACAGATAATAGGTTTCATGCCAAACCCAAAATGTGCATAACTCTGTTGATTCCATTTACTCGTCCATCAAGAAATCTCATAGTGACCCTTCCGCATCCAACTATCTTTAGGTGAGAATCATCACCCAAGTACACCTTTCCACCATCGAACTCTTCATATTTTGAGAACCAATTTCAATGAGAGGTCATGTGAAAAGAAGCACCCAAGTCTACCAACCACACATCATCAGATGCATGGGCTGCCAAAGCTACAATAAAAGCATCTCCATCTTCTTGAGATTTTTCAGAAGCTGAATCTGAGCCTTTCTTCTTCTTCTTCAGTTCTTTGCAGTCCCTCCAGAAGTGCCCAGTTTTATCACAGTTCCAACATTTCACCTTCAACTTTCTAGGAGTCTTATAACTCCCATGGGATTTGGATCTACCCTTCTTTGACTTGTTGTCATTCTCCTTTCCTCTAGCATTGGATCTCCTGTGAACAGAAAGGGCTTCCTTAGATGAATCTGAAGTCTTTCTGCGCATCTCCTCAGATAGCAGTGAAGACACCACATCATCCATATGGAATGTGACTATAGTACTTTTAAGATCCATCACAAGATGGTCCCATGAATCTGGCAAGGAACAAAGTAGGGTCATACAACAATCCTCCTCCTCGATCTTGGCACCAGATGATGCCAACTGTGCAATCAATAAATTGAATGCATTGAGATGATCAGTTACAAATCCACCTTCCTCCATTCTTAAAGAATACAACTTCTTTCTCAAGAACAACTTATTCACCAGAGATTTGGCCTGATACACAGGCCCAACTCATTGCCACAAAGAATTTTTAGTAGTCTCATCAAGAACATTCAAAAGAATGACATCTACTAGACAGAGTCTGATGAGACCCTTAGCCTTCTGATCCTTGATCTCCCAATCCGCTTGAGATATCATTGCAAGTTTCACATCAAGTGAAGTAGCCTCCCATAGATTGCGGTCTTCAAGCATGTCTTCCATCTTGAGTTTCCACAACTCAAAATTAGTGCCATTAAATTTCTCCACCTCCATTCTACTATATGAGGAACTTGCCATCTCAATCTAAAAATAAGATTCAAAATGCTCAGCACAAAACTCCCACTCAACTTAACATTAGCTCAAAAAACCCTACCCAACAACTAGGATCAAAAGTTGATCAGGCTCTGATACCACTTGTAAGGAAACTTAGGTGCAGAAATAGCTTCCTACACTAACCTCTAAAGGAAAGTATTGTGAAAAATCTATTTAAATCCTTACAATTTCAAATTCGTTAAGCTATTTAACAATAATATTGCAGCATATACCATACATGGAAAATAGATAGAGAAGATTGAAACACATAAACAAAAATATATGCTGGTGGGGAAAAACATTTCGGTAAAACAACCCCACCCCTCGAAAACCTACACAATGTATTATCTTCAACACAAAGACTACAACACACTTGCAATGCAAGTTCTTTCAGGAGATGAGAGACAAGTCCAGCAACAAAATAGTACACCTATCAAACTTATGTCTCTCCCATAGAAGCAGCATCATATATATAGACTCCTCAGGACCCAAAAAAACCCATAAAAGGAGTTTGGTATCCAACCACCAAGACCCATGCATAAATCCACATGTACATAGCTGTTACATGCAATCCCAAGAATAGGCATCCATCCCTAGAATAGACTATGATAGCTTGTCATAGAATCGACCAAAAACAATGGTCACAAGAGAAGTGTAAGAGAATCTGTCATACCAACCTATTTTTGGCATATTCTCTTACACACACCAACCACTTCTTCTTGGGCACCCAAATAGGCCCAAGTCATAAGATGCTCTTACACATGTCATAACACATTCCTTAAATATCTCTTACACATCATAGGAATCCATCATAACTATTTCAACCATGATCTCCTTACACACAATTCAAGATGTCGACACATCAAGTGGAGTGACACATCAACATGCCAACTAGACATGTACACTCACACTTAATTTCATTATTTGCAAAAAAAATACATTTACAAAACAAATAATAAGAATAGGAATTATCCAAGGTCGAGACACCTTATTCCTAACAAGTACTTGTCTAACCTTGCATACTAATCCATTAGTGCTTACTTCAATCCATACAGTGACTTCTTCAACTTTCATATCATGTCTTCATCTTCAGTCAGAGGAAATCTATTAGGTTTTTCTATGTATACTTCCTCTTCAAGATCTCCATTCAGAAATGCATATTTCACATCCATCTGATATACCTTTAAGTCTTTATGTGTAGCATAAGCCAAGAATAATCTCACAGCTTCTATCCTAGAAGTAGGAGAAAATGTCTCTTCAAAATCTATTCCTTCTTGTTGTGAATAACCTTTGCATACTAATCTTGCTTTGTTTCTTCCAAAAATTCCTTCTTCATTCATTTTGTTTCTGAAAACCCACTTAGTTCCTATTACATTTTTGTCTTTAGGTCTAGGAACTAATTCCCAAGTATTATTTTTATTTATCTTATCTAACTCTTCCTTCATAGCTTTGATCCAAGATTCATCTCTACAAGCTTCATCAGTAGTCTTTCGTTCAACTTGAGAAATCAAACAAATTTCTTCCCTTGTCTTTAATCTAGTCATTACTCCTTAACTTGTATTACCAATAATTTGATTTTTAGAATGGTTTTTCTTAACATACATGTATTGCTAATGCATTGGGGATATTTTTGATATATTTAATATGTTTAATCACTACATTGAGTGATGTTGGAATTGTTTTTATTGTCATTCACTTTTTGTCATTGATGTCAACATATGTTTCTATGAAGAGAACAAGCTGGTTACTACAGTGTATGGATACTGTATGGCTGTTTTAGATCATGAAAAGTCAGTTGTGTGTACTGGAAGGTGTTGTGATCTTATATCTAAGATTTCATGATGCAATATTGCATATTGGCTTAAAAAATATTTGGTGAAGATTGGTTACTGGATAGTGACAGTGGAAGTTGACAGTGTTAGTCTTTGTGTTTTGGGAATATCTTACAGGCGATAAAGATTCAGTGTATGTGAGCTTAAGGTATGATAGATAGGGTACTGAAGAATGTTTGATGGTCAAGGTAAGGTACAGAATGTTGGATGATGTCAGTTGGGGTGTGTGTTCTAGAGATGACCTATTTGGAAGCCTACTTCAGAGATGTAGCATGTATTATGGATGGTGAACTTGTATTAAGTATTTTGGTCCTTAATTTCTATAATGTAAGTGTTGTATACTTGTTTTAGATACCATGTGTATCTTAAAAAGGATTTATGTAATTGTTTGTATATTAGGAAATCCTAATTGGATGACCTGATCATGCAGAATGTAATAGGGTATATATGTAAGATCTTTTCTTTTGGAAAGATATTGAGAGAATGTATGTGATGTGAAAGGAGAATTGTGGATGTTGTGAGCTTGTGTTTATTGGATATAAAGCAGAGGATAATTGTATACTTCATTGGAACTGATCAAGAAAAGCTAGTTGTTGTCGAACAGTTCAAAATATTATGTATTTATTCATATATACTTGTGTTGCAAAAAGTGAGTTATGAAGGTGGACATAACCTTCTTTGTGCAGTGAGCCCCCTTCTTTTTCTTGACTCCTAACAGGGTCTTTCCTCTAACAAGGATGGTGTACTATAATATTTTAATCAACTCCTAATAGGGCTAGATCTTCTAACAAGGATACTATACTCTTATTACATTATTAGTGGGTGTTAATTCCCATCAGGGCTTTACCTTTAACAGGGTTTCATCAACAACAAAATATTATGTTATTGTGTTGGCATTTCATTGTATTCATTGGATTTGATATTGCTTCTATTCAAAGTTTAAAGTTTAATAATCTATCATACAACTGATTCACCCCCCCCCCCCCCCCCCCTCTCAATTGTATTGTGGACTATTATTCCTAAAAATACCTCAAAGTCTTAGGAATCTCAATAGCCTCGCTTGTTTCATCATCACAAGAATCATTTTTCCTTTCAGTCTCAAAAAGTTCTTCTTCTTCTATAGTGGTAGCCTCCTTGATCTCTGTATTCTAATTACAATCATACATTCTCTCTTATATCTGAAAATTTTCATTTATCTTCACATTGTTACTTTCAATCATCTTCCTTAATCTTAGTTTAAAACATTTGTAAGCCTTTCTTTTAGTAGAATAACCAAGGAAAATTCCTTCATCACTTCTAGCATCAAATTTTCCTATTTCATCATCTCTTTTGATATAGCATTTACTACCAAATATTCTAAAATATTTTATAGTATGAGTATGCTAAAACCATAATTCATAAGGAGTCTTACTTGTACCTTCTTTGATTTGAATTTTTTTCAATGTGTACACTTTTGTCCCAATAGCTTCTCTCCAATGCACATGAGATACATTTCCTTCAATAAACATTGTTCTAGTAGCATCTAGTATTGTTATGTTCCTTCACCCTACTATCCCATTATGTTGTGGAGTCCTAAGAGAAGATGTCTATCTTTTTATTCCATGCTCTTCACAATATGAATTGAATAGATCTGAAGTAAATTCTCCACCTCTGTCTGATATCAAATATTTTATCTTTAAGCCTGATTCATTCTCTACTTTTTCTTTGAATATCTTGAATTTTTCAAATGCTTCTGATTTCTCTTTCAAGTAAGTTATCCACGTCATTCTAGAATAGTCATTAACAAAAGGTATAAAATACCTTTCACCATAGTATGATCTTGTCCTTGTAGGTCCACATAGATCTGTATGTACTAGATCCAACTTTCCTTTTGATGTATATGCTTTACTTTTATAACTACTTCAAGTATATTTTCCCATAACACATTCTCTACATACGGCATTAGATGGTTTCACAATATTTGGTAGGTCTCTTACTACATTAGTCAAGCTTGCCTTCACAATATTATTAAAATTAACATGACAAAATCTTTTGTGCCATAACCAATTGTCATTTTCCTTCACAACACAATAAGAAGCTTCAGATGTATTTAACTCAAATACATTACCTCTAGATTTAGTACCAGTTGCAATCAATTTTCTTGTCTTACCTCTGATAAGCCATTTCCCATCAATGAACTTCAATTGATATCCCTTATCCATCAGCTATCCTACACTCAACAAGTTATGCTTAAGTCCATCAACAAGTAGTATATTGTCAATATTAGTCCTTCAATCCAAAGTAATAGATCCTACTCCTATGATAGGTTTAGGAACATTGTCTCTAAATCTTATAACACCACCATCATACTTCATTAGTTTAACAAACTTGTTTTTATCTCCACTCATATGATGTGAGAAACCACTATCTATAACCCATTCAAATTTCTTGTCAACATGTGATACTAAATATTTTTCCTCATGTACTAGTTTTTCATCTTTAATAGCAATAAATCCAATCTCCTCATAATCCAAATCATCATCATCAAAAATACCTTCACTAGCATAATAGCATTCCTTATCCTTTGAATACTTAAGCTTGAAAAACATAGGTTTGAACTTAGGAACTCTTGTAGGACATCTAGATGCAAAGTGACCTATCTTATTATATGAAAAACATTTCAAAGGTAAATTTCCTTCAAATTTACCCTTACCTCTCTTTTCTCTTCAGGCGATCAAGACAACAAGTTCATCTATCTTTATTTATTCTTCTTTTATCTTTTCCCATTCATTAGCATATTCATTAAAATGTTATTTTATGTTCTCACTACTAGTTCTCAGAAGTGCAGACATTATCTTCCTATGTGTAGATGATTTAAATGTTGTTTCAACTTTAGTTACAGAATCTCCCATTTTTGTAGCTTCCAAGGTAGTTAGCTTTGCAATCAATATTTCTCTGCTAAATTTTGGAGTCAAAGGTATAATTTCTTCTATAGCCTAAACTTTGGTCTTGTAGATTGGTGTCAATGATCTAAGGATCTTCGCAATGACTTCTTCCTCTTCATAAGTGCCTTCAAAAAAATTTATTCCAATCACAACCTTTGTAACTCTTTGCACATAAGCGCTAATGTTTTCAACATCTTTCATTTGTAGCTTCTACATCCTTGTTTTCTAGTTTGAAAACTTCACTTGCTTTGTAAACTTATCTCCTTCATACAATGCTTCTAATCTTGTCCAAATCTTTTGTGTCGAATCCAAATCTTTAACTTTAGTAAATTCTTCTTTAGAGAGTGCGTTGATCACTGCTTCCCTTACGACCGTGTTATATGAAAATATCTTCTTTTCATCATCAGTAGCTTTTCCCAATTCATCCTCAGCCTTCATAGCCACCTGATTCTTTGTAATCATCTAGTAGTCAATGCCCAAAAATATAAAATGAGGTCACATCTTCTTCTTCCAACTGTCAAAGTTTTCAGGATCAAATTTTGGACTATTCTTCCTATAAAATGCCATCTCCAAGATCACCTCAAGTTGTTAATATTTCTCTCTAAGGAATAGTAGCTCTAATACCAATTGTTAGGAATAAAATTCCACCAATACAACTGAGAGGGGGGGTGAATTATTTGTATGAAAAATTATTAAACTTTAAACTTTGAATAGCAACAATATCAAATCAAATGAACACAATGAATGCCAACACAATAACACAATATTTGTTGTCAAGGAAACCATGTTAAAGGTAAAACCCCAGTGGGAATTAACACCCACTAATGATTTACTAAGAGTATAGTATCCTTATTAGAAGATCTATCCATGTTAGGAACTGATTAAAACATTGCAGTACATAGTCCTTGTTAGAGGATAGAACCAGTTAGGATTCAAGAAAAGAGGTGGACTCACTTCCCAGACTCACTACTCAAAGAAGGTTATGTCCACATTTAGAACTCATTATTTGCAACACATGTATATGAAGAAATACACAATCCTTGAACTGTCTGATAGAAACTACCTTTGTTTGATCAGTTCTAATGAAGTACATAAGCTATCCTCTACTCTACATCTAGCAGACACAATCTCATAGCTTCCACAATTCTCTTTTACATCACATATATTCTCTCCATATCTTTTCAAAAGAAAAGATCTTACATGTATACCCTATTACAAAATAAATGATTAGGTCAGCCAATTAGGCTTTCCTAATATATAAATAATCACCTAAATCCTTGCTAAGATACACATGGTATCTAAAAAAAGTAT
This sequence comes from Chamaecyparis obtusa, assembly GCA_027943335.1. NCBI lineage: Eukaryota > Viridiplantae > Streptophyta > Pinopsida > Cupressales > Cupressaceae > Chamaecyparis > Chamaecyparis obtusa. The sequence continues at coordinate 588,380 of BSBK01008330.1, read as the reverse complement.
ACAACAATTAAGGAGTGACATCCATAATCCATGCTCTTCATTCATGATACACGCTACAACTCTCAAGTTGGCTTCCAAATAGGTCTTTTCCAAAACACACACCATAGCTCATGTCATCCTTCTTTTCATACCTTGTGGAGATAAGAAAACATACTTCAGTACCCTATATGTCATCCCTTAAGCTCACATATAATGAATCCTCATTGCCTGTAAGATATACCCAAAATACAGAGACTTACTCTGTCAACTTCCACTGTCATAGTCCAATAACCAATCTTCATGAAATATTTTGTAACTCAGCCAATATCTAATATTACATCATGAGATCTTAGATATAAGTTCACCACACCTTCCAATACACACAACTAACTCCACGCATTCTAAAACATTCGTATAGTATTTGTATACTGTAATAATTACTAGCATATTCTCTTCATAGAAACATATGTTGACATCAATGAAAAAACATGAATGACAACAATAGTAGCTCCAACATCACTCAACATCCTGATTAAACATATTAAATGTATCAAAAATCTCTCCAATGCATTAGAAATATCCAATAGAAAGAACTTGTCAGTGAGATCAATCAACCAGGTACTAACACTACCGAGTAGATGCTGAAAGTTCATAAGAAATATATGGAGACCAATTTGATTAAAGAAGTTCTTCAATCAGTAGCTCTAGACAAGGTAATCTTTCATAATTATTACCGCATTAGAATAAGAGTTGCAATCTATTCTTTCTATATTTCAAAAGATATGTTTGATATCTAATTTTACAGAGGAAATAAAGGAAAAATATAGTAATGTGGAAGAAGAGCTCACTGAGCTATTATCCAAGATTTCCACCAAACTGAAGGAAATCACGGAATACTATGAGAAGATGAAGCACTTGATGGGAGTACAATTTGCATTACGAAAGGAGGAGAACCATGTCAGAATGGATCTATTAGAACTCCAAATAGTTTTTCTACCAAACATTAAATAATTTTAGAGATAAATTCAGAAGGCTAAAGACTTAGTTAGCACACTAGATGTGAACTTGCTATGGACAACATACTTAGTCTTACACTAGATATCAGTGAGAAGATAATAATGTTACAAACACTACAGGACACCTGGAAGGCATCATTAAACGATGCGTAGGAGAAGTATAAAATTATTTTTGACAAGATCCCCAAATAGGATAAATAGTAAGTATTTTGGCATTTTTTTGTTTAAAAAGGGAGAATATATGTATATAGTAAAAAAAGGGGGGAAATACATATAAGATTTTAGATATTTATAAGGAGAATATATACAAAAGAGAAATATTATGTATTTAGTATGGAGATGTACCAGAGTTATTACTTCACAGGGAGTAATAAGTTTTACTCTGGAAGAAGAAATAGACCATGATAGAATTTTGTTTAATGACTTTGAAGTTTTTGAAGTTTTCAATAAATATACCAAACTAATGCCAAAGGGGGAGATCAATACTCCTAAGAGTTAATTTTTTTGTCATTAGTTATGAGGAAGTTATTATTTTTATCAAATTCAATCACTAAGGAAGTAAAGATGAGTCTGTAAGGTAGAGAAAACATTTGGTAAAAGGAATTAGTAAATAGGGAATTTCAGTAAAGAAGAAGGAAGCATAGGCACCAAGTGAGGTAGAACTAAGCACCAAGAACCAAGTTATACCGAGCACCAAAACAAGAAGAGAAGGTAGTTACCAACTTAAATAAAACATGTTATCGAGTAGAACAGGCCGACACCAGAAGATTTCTAAGTACATTGAACTTGGACATCGATTAGAAAATGGTTTACCAATCTCGAGGAGATCGTATAATAAAACTTTGGAGATTTAAATCTAATGATTACACATGATTACAAGGTGAGATTAGAAAATGATAATTAAGAATGAAATATGCATTGGAAGTGTACCCAATGCTAGCACCACTTGTAATGAAGATTCTAGAACATTTAGCACCACTTAAATTTTGTATACAAGAATATGAGAGTATGAAGATCATGATGGTGGCATATGCATGCGTGAAGAGAAAATGGATATTTCATGTATGAAGAAGATCAAAGAAGAAGGTAATAAGAAGTGAAGCTATTGAGTAACAGAGTATTGAGGAACAGTCAAGATTTAGAGCTACCGAGTACTGAATTATTAGTGTGAAGGATTCATAGTATGAGGTAATAAATTGATGAGCACATAGAGTCTGAATAGAGTTTTTTGATGCAAGTTTGAAAGAAATTTTATTATTACTGATTAGAGAGTAATCATATTTTGTAAAGTCTCTTAACCAAGTAGATCCTAATAGATCTTAATTGTAAATCCTTTAACTAGGTACAATTCTTAAATTAGAGTTGTGAAATCTATTAACAAAGTAGACTTAGCAGTCTTTAGAACTCTTAATCGGGTTAATACTCTTAACAGGGTAAGCTATTAGAAAGAGATAAACATTGTAGCTCTAACCAAGAAACTTTATTCTACAATAGTGAATTCTTGTGGGTGTCATCCCCACCATATTTTCTATCCTCTAACTAAGATTTATGTGATACCAAAATATTGTGTTATGTGTTGATGATTACATGTTTTATTTATTTCATGTGATGAATGAGAATGTTAAGGAATCAGTAAATGAATGTGAAGATAAGTTTAAAAGTGTTTTGAAGTACTGATTCACCCCTCCCCTCTTAGTACTCACCTTTCAACACCTGAATCCAACAAAAATTACAAGGAATAGTATCATGGAAATTATTTAAGAGGTGATGATATCTTTAAGGTGGTATAAAAGGAAGATCAAAGCTGAGAAGATTATATTTCTCAGTTCCTTTTTAGTTTGTAGAAGAATACACAACATGAACTCAATGAGGAATCCTAGAAGTTGGTATTCCTAAGAGGAATTCATGAAGGAAGTGTTGAAGCACTTGATCTCATGGCTGGAGGAGATATTACATAGAAAGATCGAGATGATATAAAGAAGATATGCTTAAATTATTCAAGATTTGTGGTGAAGAAGGGAAGAGGATACATACCCAATGCTAGTAAGGCTACCAAATATGGAGTATCCAGGGTTGAGAAAAAAAAATTTGCTATCTAATTTCAAACATGATATTATCAACAACATAGAAAATTAGTTAGATACCATGCAGGAAAAGAAGAAACATGAGGAGGTTAAGCTAAGCTCAAAGAATTATGCTCATTATGTACATAGAAGAAGAAGGAATGCAAGTGTAAATAAGTGGTGAATCTGGAAACTTTCCAAATACCAATTGAGTACACTCATATGCAAGGGGATGATGACTAGCTTTACTTCATTTCTCAATAAAGACCATGGGTACAAAGACAAGGTATGCCTCAGGATCCATTAAATTTTTCTAGTCCTTATTATTTTGGTAATCAATGGAAACTGTATAATCCTAATGTCCCAAAATAGTCTTGGAACAATTATCCATCCCAATGGTCTAATCGATAAAATTAGCAATAACCCCCTCCTAACCAATAGTAGTAGCCTCAAAATTAACAAAATTAGAACTTGTGGAAGAAACCCCAAAACCAATCACAACCCCCACTAGGTAATTGGAAATAGTCACCTCAATGGAGGGGTGGTCACCAATGGCCTAACCAATATTTTGGAACCCTGCAGCAAGCCCAACATCTATCATGCACGCCTCCATTGTAAACTCCTGCAACAAATACTAATCCTCCTAAGAAGCTAACCTAGCTACTTGCACAACCTACACCTAATCCTAATAACAAGAAAACTAAGAAGTAGGTATATTCCTCTGACATGAACCAATAGCCCACTTATTCCATTAATGTTTATAATATACATTTAAGGTCAAGGAATACTTTTCCTACCCCGACTAGTCCTGTCATAATGGAGGTCATCAGTCAAGAAGCCCAATTAAGGAAGAAAAATTCAAAGCTCCCCATGCTTCTACTCCACAAACTCATGTAGAAAATGCACCACCATTTCCTCAAAGGCTTAATTAGAATAGTGCTCCACCCCAAAATGAATCTAGTACTAAACTGTTAAACCAATTAAAGAAAATGAGTGTTAAGATTTCTTTATTGGATGCTACCAAAGAAGTACCCATCTATACTAAATCCATTAGGGATGCATGAATTAAAAGGCTTAGAAGGAAATGAAAAGACCCTAATATTATACATGTTTTAGGGAAAATTTCTGACCTCATGCTTGAGAAATTTTCCATTCCCAAATATTCTAATCTTGGAAGTCTTGTTGTCATGGTCTCTATCAATAGGGTAAAGGTAAAGAATGCTCTAGTGTACCTTGGGGAAGCCATAAACTTCATGACCAAAGAAATAATGTTGCAATTAAATATTAATATTTTAAGGAAAACCCCCACCATATTGTAGTTGGTAGATAGTTCAATAGACAAACCAAATGGGATGGTTGAAGATGTGGTCATAACCTTGGACTCATGGGAATACCCAGCTGACTTTGTGATTCTCTCACCAAAATCCATCTTAGGAGGATATCCTATTATACTGGGAAGACCATGGCTAGCCACAAAAGATGCCTATATAGCATGTCTCTCAGGGAAAATGACAATATCTGATGGCCTATCCACCAAAAGGCCAGCATTGTATTCCCCTTCCCAGGCCCAATTAGGTGAAGAATCATCCATCCTTTCTGTAGCCACAAATTATTTACATACTATAAATAAGACAAACCTAACTTGTTTGGAACATGTGTAGACATTCAAACATTATTCCTAGTAGCATATATTAAACATATAAAAAAACTATTTGCTTGATACCTCAAATAGAGCTAAAACAGGAACAAACTATCATCGTTTGCTTTGCTCTCGCTTTAGGGATGTGGGTGTGCTCTCTAAACACTTGAAGCATATCCCTAATGATGATTAGGTGGATTAGAATAGATTAGGGACCATGAAAACCCCATATTGGCACAAAACCAGGTATAGAAGACATGTTTTCCCCTAAGGCCTCAAAGAGCCTAATAATGCTCAAATTCAAATTTATGCTATAAATGAGTAAACTAGAGTAGATTTTAAGCTGAATGAAACATGATATGATGCTAAGAAATGCAATACAAAGAAAGAAACTAAGATTAATCCAAGTTATCTAAACTATTATGTGAGTTAGTTAATCTAACAAAATATGATTAAAAGCTAAGATCTAGAAACAATATAGCATTATAACACTACTATGAAATGAAAGATGAGTTGATAATTGCTCTTGGAAGAGGAGGGTATTTATAGGATTCAAGGAAGGGCTTGGGTTAGGAAGAGGAGTTAGGGTCAGAGGTAAGGTTTTGGGTAGAGTTTGGGGTAAGGTTTGCAGTAAGGTTAGATTAACCTTGGTCAAGGTTGCTCACACATGTGTGAGAAACACTAGGGAAGTGTGCAAGGGGAACAAGAGTGGAAGAGGAGACATGGGCTTCATTAATGCCTTGTAAGAGTCATTAATAAGGATGTAAGAAGCATTTATGAAGGGTTTTGACTCAAAGTCAAAGTTTGAAGGGTTAGGCTAAAAAGGGTAGGAATCGCCCTTTAATCATGTTTAGGGTGAGTTTAGAAAATTCTAGAAGAGGTTATGGGTTTCTAGAACATTTCTAAGGTTTTAGGATTTAAATAAATATTTTATTTATTTAAAGGATTTTTGGTCAATTTATTAAATAATTAATAAATTATGGGGGGAATGATGTTTAAATAAGATTTAAACATTTTTGGAAGGGATTTCTTAATTAAATATGTTTAATTAAAATAGGAGGAATTAATGGCATAAAAATTAATTAATTAATTAATTAACAAATCATGATGTCATCAGGGGTTTTTGAAAAAAAAATTAAAAAATTTATTTTCTAAAGGATTTTTAGGTGTCTACAAGTACATTACTACCACATAAGATTTAGTCAACTAATTTTCCTGAAATATCCATGATGGACAAAGCTAAGAAATTAGAGATCACTTTTGGTAAAGAGCTAAACATCTGCTTACTCTGTTAAGGGAAAATAAACAAGAATTTGCATGGGACTATACTGATATGAAAGGACTAGACCCCAAGCTCTATACTCATAGAATATATATAAGTCTAGATTATAAACCTGTTCGGCAATCTCAAAGGAGGGTCAATCATGTTCTTAAGGATATTGTCAAAACAAAACTACAAAAGCTCTTGAACGTTGGCTTTATTTATCCTATTTTTGATAGTTAGTGGGTGTCACCTTAGTCGTAGTTCCTAAAAAAGTATGAAAATAGAGGGAATGTGTAGACTATAGAGAAATTGACAATGCAACCAAGAAAGATCACTTACCAGTGCCCTTCATTGATCAAGGTTTGGATAACCTAGCTAGGAAGAAATATTTTTCCTTTTTGGATGGATTTAGTGGATACAACCAAATAAGGATAGCACCAGAGGATCAAGATAAAACTAATTTCACATGTCCATGGGGAACATTTTCCTATTCATTCCTTCCATTTGGTCTATGCAATGCACCAACCACATTCCAAAGGGTTGTAATCAATGTCTTTTTAGATATCTCCATAGATTGCATGGAAATCTACATGGATCATTTTACAGCCTATGGTACCACATTTGAGAAAGCCCAATGTAATTTGGAAAAAATACTGAAAATATGTCAAGAACTTAACCTATCTTTGAATAGTGAGAAGTGTTATATGATGATTACAGAAGGTGTAGTGTTGGGACATTACATTTCCTCACTGGGAATCTAAGTAGATCCATCTAAGGTAGAAGTAATCACTACTCTACCTACCCCAAATAATAAAAAGGATGCCAGAAGTTTCATAGGCCATGAAGGGTATCATAGAGGTTTTATTAAGGACTTTAGTCAAATAGTAGCTCCATTATATACCCTCCTCAAGAAGGAAGCAGAGTTCACTTGGACCTCTGAATGTGATAGATATTTCCAACAATTGAAAGAAGTCTTAACAAAATCACCAGTATTAAGGGGTCCCAATTGGTCACTACCATTTCACATACATACTAATGCACCTAACTATGTTGTTGGAGAAGTGCTTTGGAAAAAAGGAGCAGTTGAGCATGCAATCTATTACATTAGCAAGAACCTACAAGATGTTGAACTTAATTACACTATAGCAGAAAAAGAATTGATGGTAGTTATCTATGCATTAAATAAAATTAAGCACTACATAACTGGGAATGAGATCTTTGTTCACATAAATCATGTATCCATTAAGTACCTGATGAAAAACCTTCTATCACAGGAAGGTTAGACAGACGGTTACTTCTTATACAATAATTTAATATCCAAATTATGGATAAGCCAGGAAAAGAAAATGTAGTGGAAGATTTTTGGTCCATATTACAAGTTCTAGATGATCTTGTAGCCATTGACGACAATTTTCCTTATGAGAATATCTTCTCTATTTCATCCCATAACCCATGTATACTAATATCAAAAATTATTTAGCTACAGGAAGGACTCCATCCCACTTCTCTCCAAAAGACAAAAGATTGCTAACTGAAAAGAGTTTAAACTTCTCTGCAATAGAAGACTGCATGTTTTATACAAGACCTGATTAGGTAATGAGGAGGTGTGTTAGGGAGGATGAGACATATGATGTACTAATGTCTTCCATGATGAACCTTGTGGTGCCCATTTTGAATCCAAAAGAATGACACTTAAAATCCTCAACATGGGATACTATTGGCCCAAGTTACACAAAGATGCTACAAGGTGTACTAAGAAATGTGATTTCTATCAACATATGGGTCATCCAACCAAATCAAATGAAAATCCATTGTATCCTCAAGTGGTTGTCACCCCTTTTGATAAATGGGGACTTTATTTTGTGGGACCCATTGAAACTTCCTCCATTAGAATGTCCTACATACTAGTCTGTATGGATTATGTCACTAAATGGGTCGAGGCCTAATCTAAGAAACATGCTAGGGACAATAAGGTAGTTGAATTCTTGTATGAGGTAATCTTTACTAGGTTTGGTGTACCTCAATAAATAGTAATAGATCAGAGAGATCAATTTACTTCTACCTTGATTAATGTATTAGTCAAAGAGTATACCATCCGGTATGGAAAGTCATCGCCCTATCATCCATAAGCCAATGGGAAAGAAGAGATAAGAAACAAATAAATTTAGTCAATACTCACAAGATAGTGGAAATTCATAAAAAGGATTGGGCATTCAGACTTCCTGAATCCATTTGGGCATATAGAACAACATGGAGAACAACCATAGGGCTCAAACCATTTGAGTTGGTCTATGGAAACACTAGTACATTTGACCTAGTTTTTCTACCAAACTTTTTGACCATGAAGCCAAAAGGTTTTGGTTGGTCTGAATAAAGAAGGAAAACTTTCATTTTTTTTAAAGTTATGCCCGTGTTAGTTGAAATTTTGACCAATACCATGTTAGTCAAAATTTCAACTAACATGGGCATAACTTTAAAAAAAAAGGTTTCATTTTTCATTCATTATTACCACAGTGAATTTGTTTCAAGGGAATTACAGTGCATGAAACATGAATTCAAAGATCATCTGATCGTTGCTTCATCTAGTTGAGCATCATCGGCTTCAACCCAGGGTTTTTCTTTTACCTGTTCTTTTCATGGCTCACTGAGGGTTCCATTATATAATTTTATGGTTAGTCTTAAATCCCCTAATTCCTTTACCATTTACTTTCATGCTTCGATGAGGGTTCCATTTCTTCCTATAATTTGTGAACTTATTTTATGTTTTTGATGGTGGGTTATATTTCATTTCTCATGACATTGAAAATTGATGAGCCATCATCCTGGGCTGTCTTGGTAGCTTGATTATCCTCATTTTATTAGGAGGGTTGCTTGCAACTTGAAGAAAATTGAAGTTTGCAATATCTAGGAAGGGTATGAACTGAGGTAACTTTCAATTGAATCTTTGTAAAATCTTCTTTGTAATGCTTTGTGTACATGTGTTCGATAATGGGTGGTCTATTTTAAATGCATAATCTTGGAATGAAATTTTGAAACATAATTAACAAGTGATGGAACCCATTTCCGCTTTCACTAAATTTCAATATTCAAGAGACTATTATAAATCTTAATAACACCATGATTATTTCTCCCTACAATCAACACTAGAATAAGTTCAGAAGGCTTCTCCACAATAATGTCCTAAGCCCTTTCCCATGTTACACTTTAGAGCTCTTCTCACCAAGCAAGTGTGAAGAAACTCATTAGCAAGTTAGAAAAGGGGGTGAAAAAGAACAATGGAGTGGTGAAGCCCTAGTTAATGATTGATTCCAGATCTTAGTTTACATTCACTGTTATGATCTCTATAATCTACATCCAACACATCTAAAACATATAACATAATGACAATACATATTTTTTAACTCCATTCCATTCATGGAAAATAATAAATACTTTATATCCATCATTTCTTCATGATATTTCACTGGTGCACTATTCAGGAAAAGTCACTCTTCCTTGGATTCCCACACACTCACCTTCTTCATAACCCTTGGACATTCACAAAGGGATTAAACTTAAATGGCATCCATTCCAACATACTCACTATGCATGAAAAAGAAACAATCTTAAATCCAATCATTGCATCAATTTATCATGATTGTTACATTCCCTGACTGTACAAGGACAGTCACATTTTGAGGACCCAAAACACCTTCCAAATATGCACAAAAATATTCAAAACTCCAATGAAATGTAACACCATATCCTAGCAATCATTTGAATCCATATCAACCATAAAAATAAACATTTTTCAACAATATAGTCAAATTGTACCCTCATGGGCAATGACTGGCAGATTTCAAAAGAATTTACATTTTCATTGCTTGAACATAGTTTACATTCACTATTATGATCTGGAATCGATCATTAAATTGGTCCATTCCCAATACTCATTAAATTAGTGTACATTCACTATTATGATCTCTATAATCTAGAACAATGGAGTTTTTAATTTCTAGTTTCTAGAGTGTATTTATTTTGATGTTATGTAAATTTAATTTAAAAATCAATAATATCAATACAAGTATAAGCATTGTTAAGTGGATTTGTATTCTCAATTCAATTCATGCAAGAATATGATGTAATTTACATACTATTAAATCTATGACAAACTTTCACATATTAACTTTTGAAGTAGAACTAAATGCAATGCATTGTTGTTAACTTGTTATTTATAAAAAAATTATTGGCAAATCAGAAATTAGTTATTGTTCATGTTGTAAAACTAAACTATTTTAACTAAAGTATACATGCGGTTTTTATGAGAAGAGGTTGAACAAACTATAATCTTGAACAAACTAAGCAGAATATGTAAACATTTTCTACACTGTCTCTTTTCTCTATGATTGATTATAAATATCATGGTGTTTTATGGCACTTTCATTAATTGTATCATGGTTGTCCTCTACTGTTGTACTTAACCTTTAACATATCTCCAATGATTACAATGACTTGCACATGCTTGTACCTTGTGGTTGTTCCATCTTCTTATTGTGATTGTTGCCAATTTAAGGCATGATATGTCAATGTCTTCAATTGTATTTATTCTATTAGGACTTCAAACTGAGTGACATTTCCTTTTCACATTAGCATAGAATTCAAAATTGCCTCTATAGAAGAAATTGTTCATTAATAGTAGATAGATGTGTTTTTCCCTATGATCTCATGATAATGGCCATATTCAATAACTCTATAACATGATGGTTGTTCCTTTTAAGAGAGATGGTTGTTCGATTGTTCTAAAAACTACACTCTGTTGTCCTTTTGACATGATAGCATTATATGTCAAAAACTTTGAGGTTCTCTTACCTTTTGTATGTCATGGCTTCACCTCTATGTAGCTAAATCTCACTCTGAAAATGATCTTCTTTTAGGAAACAATGAAAATCCTCTATGGGTTCATACTTATTGTGACTTCCCATGGCGCCCTATCATTGTTTGTACACTATATTTTTCCAATTCTTTTAAATTGTCACTGTCTTTGAAAATTAATGTCATATGTTGCTTACATTTTATTCAATTTCCATATGAATTACTCTCTTTAGTTGTATTAGGAACTTTTTCCTTAAGCATGTGTGATGCAAACCTAGATATAGATGGGCATTAATGCTCAATTGAATTATATGTTCCCATAAAAATGTGAACTCCTATTAATCTATAAACTCTCATATTAAACAACAAAAAATAAAGTCAACATAGATAGATAAATTAATTTTAACTTTGGTTGTGTTAACAAAACTATGTTGACTTTATTTTGTAGTTGTTTAACATGAGAGTTTGTAGATTAATAGGAGTTCACAGATACTAGTGTGCCATAGTTTCCCATCTATAACTAGTGAGATGCACATAACTCATGTACCTCATGCTAGTGTGCTTGGATACCTTGTATACACTATTTTTCATTAGACTAGACATTATCCAAATAGTGATTATTTATATAAAAAGCTATAACACACAGGCAGTCCTCCTTTTAAACCAATTAATAACAGTGACAACCCTCACAAGCGGTTGGATAATGTCTAGTCTAATACAAGCACACTAGCATGAGGTACATGAGTTATGTTCATCTCACTAGATATAGATGGACATTACTACTCAATTGAATGATATGTTCCCATAAAAATGTGAACTCCTATTAATCTACAAACTCTCATGTTAAACAACTACAAAATAAAGTCAACATAGTTCGTTCAACACAACCAAAGTTAAAATTAAATTATTCAAAAAAGGGTTTTTGTTTTGAGTTAATTGGTTTATGTAAATCTATTTCAGAAACAAGTGATGAACATTCATATTTTCCTAAGCAGTACTTTGAGCTTTCCTGCCACACATGTACTATTGTGAAAATCATCACAAGTCCATTTGTTGTAGGAAAGCTCACAGTACACATGTCTGGATGTCTGCATGCTTTTCACCTGTTCATATACCAAATGATGAATGCTCAATTACTACAAAGGAAAAGCATTAGAAACGTCCATATACGTTCCCATAAAAATGTGAACTCGTATTAATCTACAAACTCTCATGTTAAAAAACTACAAAATAAAGTCAACATAGTTCCTTTAACACAACCAAAGTTAAAATTAAATTATTCAAAAAAGGGTTTGTGTTTTGAGTTAATTGGTTTATGTAAATCTATTTTAGCAACCGTTATCTTGATAAACTCTATGTTTGGTTTTAGCACCCATGTTAGTTTTGAAGTAAATAGTGGTATAATATCATTTGGGTTTTCTAAATTATGGTAAAGTTTTGTGTTATACCCATATGGATCAATGGCAAGGTTTTAGTCTCTATAACCTGTGTGGATAGTTCTTGTTTATATCCAAACCATCATAGGAATAGGTGTCAAGACAAATAATTTTTTGTTGGAGTGAGCTTGTAGAATCTGAAATTCATTAATTATTGGTTGTTTTCATGGTAAGAGACTCCTTGGCGACTGTCTTAATGAGCCCTTGAAAAACAATTACAAAATGTCAAAATATAGTAAAGAGAGGCTTCTAATCATCCCATGTTACATGAAATTTATAAATATTGGCGCTATAAGACACAAGGTTCAATTTTAGTTTTGAAAGTATTGAAGTTGACTAATTCTAGCTCAGATATAATTAAATTGTCCTTGCTACCCTAGAATGACATCTTTGTTCTAACCATTGATTGCAAACATTTTTTAAGTACTTAAATCTACAATAGAACAATAGTGGTGAATGTATGATTATTATAATCATATGATTATATGTTATAATATTTATGTAATAAATGTAGTAACGATGGTGCGGTGCATTATTGATATAGGCTCGATGGCTCTTGTCAATGTGCCAAACTAGCAATGTGGTGGTGGGCAGTGTGTGTTGAAGACTTCATGGATATAGAGCAACCCTAGACGATAATTTTGGTGCTACCCAAATAGAAAAAAGGTTTCTAATGTGTATATATTTAATGTTTCTAATGTAAATACTATTCATTATATTATAAGAACTAATGTAGATTGGGCATCATAGGGAAATAATGGTTGTGGATACTTTAGTTGGGTGGATGACAACTCATCTGCATCTATCCGCCCATCTCCACTTATCCAAGATTAAGGATTTGAGTGCAAAAAGTGTCAGGCTAGGAAAAATGCAAAAATTATATTTTACGATGCCTTCTATGTATTGTAATCACATATCTTTGTTGCGACCATATGCAGAGATGAGCTCAAGAATTAGCCAGTTTAGTATTTTCATATTGTAACTATTTTAATATGGATATGGTGTAACTTCTCTTTGCCTCAAGTGCGCATATATATGGTTTACATCTTTTTTAACAATAATTCTTCATGTTTATGGCTCAGGTGAGCCCCAATCTGCTATCAATCACATGATTTAACGTATAGTGTTTTATTGGTTATTAATAACAGTGACAACCCTCATAGGTGGTTGGATAATGTCTAGTCTAATCCAAGCACACTAGCATGAGGTACATTAGTTATATATATATATAGAGAGAGAGAGAGAAGGGGAATGACGGGGATATTGATGCTTCGCTTAGCCGTTACCTTAGAAAAATGAGCAAGAAACCAAAAAAGAAATGATTGTAATTAACATTTTTTGCTAATAAAAGAACATTGTCTTAACGGATGTAATTTTGTACTAGTAAATGTTGATGAATGATGTGTTAATGAATTATTCATGAATTTTGTGTTAGTAAAAAATTCATTAACACATCATTCATCAACATTTACTAGTACAAAATTACATCCATTAAGACAACATTCTTTCATTAGAAAAAAAATGTTAATTACAATCATTTCTTTTTTGGTTTCTTGCTCATTTTTCTAAGATAACGGCTAAGTGGAGCATCAATGACCTCATCATTCCCCTCCTCTCTCTCTCTCTCTCTCTCCTACTGGTCCTTTGGCATGTATTAAATAGAATAGAATTTTCAACATATTATTATCATTCTATTTCTTTGTTGTAAACATGTCAAAGACTATGTTAGGCTGATAAAATATGGGGATTCTCTTTACCACTACAAATCTTTGAAGGTTTCTGCACTTGGACGGATGTGTACCATTGTTAAGAGAATTGGACCAAGTTTGGCTTACCTCGAATAGGTGAGGCAAGAGTTTTGTGGGTACCCTAATGTTGGCAAGAGTTCGTAATTGATGGTTGAAAATTTTGGTAGAAAGATGAGGTCAAATGTACTAGTATCCTATTTTACTCGAGTTGACCTCTTTCAACTTCTTTTAGAGCTTTTCACCTGTGCATATACCTTCTATGATCAACTCTTATATGCAGAGGTGATGAACATTCAGATTTGCCTAAGTAGTACTGTGAGCTTTCCTCTAACACATGTACTATTGTGAAAATCATCACAAGTCCATTTGTTGTAGGAAATCTCACAATACACATGTTTGGCGGTCTGAAGGAAACAAGAGAATTTGAAGGGTCACGAGTCTTAAGGTTGTACTTAATATAGGAAAGCTTCACTCAATGGTACATTCAAACATGAAACAAACCAGATTAAACTAGTAAACCAAAGGACATACTAATTATAAGTAAACCAGTAAACCAAGGACATGCTTTTACTACTAAGTCTCTATTTTTTTGGGCATACTAATTATCTGTACTTGACATATTTCACAAATTTTTCTAGTTAAGTTTGGTGGGATGATTACGCCTATCCTAAAAAAAGATTGTCAAATCATTATGCTTTCAAATCAATTACCTATCGACGTATCCCTTGTGAGGGAGAGAAGCCAAACACATAAAGAACATGCACATAAACATGGCAACTGAAAAACTTAAATGGAATATACCAAGAAGTACCAAATGATGAATGCTCAATTATTTTAATGGCAAAGCATCAAAACCATCCATTTCTAGAACTTGATTTTCTAGTCTAAATGATTTTTCTATAGTCGTAATGATTTTTGTAGAACTTGATTTTCTAGTCTTAATGATTTTTCTATCGTCCTAATGATTTTTCTATAGTCTTAATGATTTTTGTTTCATCCTAATGTTTGTTGCTCTTGATAAATTAGGCCTTGAATTTGAATTTTTGTTCACTTTTTTATTTCAGCTTGATATTTCATTCATTTTTCATATACACGAAGACTACACATGCGGATAAAAAAATAAGCTATTTGATTATTCACTATTCATGATTTTAAATGGTCAATATTTCTGATGGTACTCCTTGGTGTATTCCATTTAAAAATAATCATATTTCTATGACTATGATAAATGTCTCTCTATGGGCCTATGAACTATGGGCTTAGTTCCATATTTTCTTTCACTCTTGCATTTGAAATGTTAAATATGGGCTGCATACAGAGGTATTATGTGTATCATTGTTGGTGATTATTTAATTGCAATATTTTCTTTTTTTATTTGTTTTTCTTTGTTTTCTTGTTGTTTCTTTTCCATTTCTACAATATGGACATGTACTTTGCTTTGAGAACTATGCTTTATGTTGTGGGCTACAAGGTAGAGCCATTAGGCCTCTGTGATAGTCTGAAGCTATTTAGTGTAACTCCTCACCAGGGAACCCAAGAGAATTTAATCCTAAACATGCTACTATGTTTGGTGAACAATTTTTTTTTCCTAAAGTTAACAAACAAGATAAACCATAGTGCAGAAGCAAATACCATTTACTCACATTGAAACAACATCCAATACAGATTACAAGACTCAAGGGGTCCATGACGTAGAATTACATAAGAACAAACAAAACTAAAGAACTAACATCAACAAAAGATTCCATAACTTATAAATTACAATTACATGATAACAATAAATATGATTCTCATGGACTCCCATGATATCCAAATAAACTGACATCCACTGCACATGTCGTAGGGTATGTAGTGATAAAACTAACATAAAAGTACAATGACCAGATTAGGTATCACATACGATACACTAATACAGGATTACAAGTAATGAAGATAAGAAAGAAACGTCAATGAAGAAGCATCATAAGGAAACCAACTACAGGACCACCATCAAGCACCGGCACCAAGACGTCGAATCTCAAATGGTAAAGAATCACTACCACCCGTCCATGTAGAACCACAAAGGCCTAGCCCACCATGTTGAGGAGATAATCACAAACCCCAATCGGGTAACCAATACAAAACAAGGATAAAATCCTAAGCAGAAGGATCCTGAAAGCACTCTAACTCAAGATACAACATGATAAAGATAAAGGTACAACTCACTAATCCAAAGGCAATCGACACATGTAGAATAACCAGACTATGCATAGAAAGGTGTCATTATGTACGTCTAACCCTTGAGTTTTGTCCTGGTAATCTCTTTGGATCCCGGCACCCAAGTGACCATACACGGTATCAATGACTTCTCATACTGACAAAGTCATCAACTATGCCAACTCATCCCTTAAAAGGGGGCTAGTCATCTTCTCAACTCCACCTTAGTCTATACTAGCACTCAAGCATGGGTGAGGACTTATATCTTATTAGGTTCATTTAAATACCCCTTAATTATATTAGGTTATCACTTGATTACTGAAACTTTACAATAAGTGATCCTGGCAGCCACTTGTGGGCCCTGGCGCTTATTGCAAGCCACTTCCTATTACATGTCTAGGTAAACTACCCTAGGCTCACAGATCTCCCCTAGATCTAATCAGGTATACAACTATGTAACCTCATATCCATTTTCACACAAAAGAACTAGATATGGTTACAGAGATACCACAAATAGAATATAGTATAACATGAGCCCAATGGTCAAATAGGAGTGATAATCAAATAGAGTACACACACACCAAACATAAATGATAACATGAACATCTGACTCAAACCCCAACCTTTGTATTCCCCTAGGTCATCTAGAACCCGACAACCCATAATGTAAAAGAGAACATGAAGAATACAACACTCACATCATTTATAGCTGAAATAAAACTATAATCAAATACGTTCCATAATTATCACAACTGAATTCAAATATAAGGTCCACTAGGAAATTCTAAAAATTGATCATTCCAGTAACATCATAAGCAAAACAAATTTCCTAAAAAGTACCTTAGAATCCAACATAACGAAAATGCCCAATTTCAGTATAAAAAGGTGCATGTTCAGATTTCAAGATGATACCTATGTTTCAAAATTAAATAAAAGACTCATTTGCACACATATTTCAAACACATCTATGGTAAAATTAAGCATCTTATACATCAAACTTAAACTAGATTTACATGAGTAACTCAAATTCGACCAATTCATCTGAAGCTAATCTATTTTGCCAATCGAATTCAAAGTCCAACTAAACAGGTAACTAGCTCAAAATTTGTTGAGTAATCTATGTCCCATTAGATATGTGAATTGATTCTAAAAATAAAATAAATAATTATGATACAACTCATCCTAAATAACTTTTAATAAATTAAATCATGTTTAGTTCCAAAACTAAATTACATTCAAAAATTTACTATAAGAATAATAATAATAATCTCATTTAAAATTATTATCTTTTACTCTATTAAACCAAATTTATTAAAGTATCTAGTAAACAAAATATACTTGCCCTTTCAATAGATACAATTAATAAATCATACTTAGAAAACTTAACAATCTAAACATAATTTACTAATTCTAAATAAAATTATAAATAATACAAAAGAAAGTATTATTAATAAACTAACCTATTAATAAAATTAATTAAAGATTTAATCCATTAACAAAACTTATTAATAACAATGTTTTAAAAAAAATATTATTAATAATCTATTAATAATATCTTAGCAATATCTATTAATAATAAAATATTTATTAAAAAGTCAATGCAAGTGGGTGGGGAGCGGGTCCCACGCACCCCCCCCCCCCCCCCAATCCCCATAATCCCAGCGTAGTGTACCTACCTGCGCAAGTACCCTGCATACTAAACAAAGTGCTATGCACTTTTTGAATTTTTTAATAAAAAACTTGTCATTACTTTTTCGATATATTTTATTTTTCAATAACAACTTTTCAATAATATTTTTTTTTATAAATTTTTTTTTTTAAGCATCACAAATTATCAAAGGGCTCTGTTTTCGAAAACGAAAATAACAGGCCTCGCATTTTTTTCCCAGAAATGGAAATTTACAATTTTTACAACACACACATGGAATTTTGTTTTTCTTCTATTCTGTCTTTTTCTCACTAAATTATTGAATTTATTTTACATCCAAAAATTGGGTTGTAAGACTAGTTTTGACATGACTTGGTAATTTTTTTTACTGTCATTTTTTTTTAATAGAGAATATCATTTTTACACAGAATAGTGAATTTTTTTCCAGATTTAGGAATTTTCATCCAAATTGGGTTTTTGACAACAACCCACTAAATTAATTTATTTAAACTATAAAACTAACTATATAGAGATTGATTTTTCATTTTCTATGTTTTTTAGGATGAATTTTTAATCCAAAATCGGGTAGCATAACCCTACTATGCCAGGTTAATATGAAAATATGAAATAGCATTCTAATGAGTTTTCTAACCCTCAAATTTAAAGCATATATAGAAAATAGATCTTAATCTATTAACCGAAACAAACATAGAGAAATTGCAGAAAGAACTATTGATGAATTCACAAGAAAACTCCACAAATCCCTACCTTAATTCCAATGCTAAATACTGAATAAGAAGGCCTATAGAATGCTGAAACCCTCAGATTTGACAATAGAAAAGCTCCACCTGCAGATCTGAATCACAGTGCATACAATCCCAAATCCAAGTGCAAGCAACCTTCACCCATAATTCATGCACAATCTCCAAAAGCTCAAGAACACAAGAAAGCACAAAAACCCCAAAAGCTCTCTCTCTCTCTCTCTCTCTCCAAAAAAAATGCTTCAACAACCTGATTGAATGCAACATGAATGCAAAATCCCCCTATTAGGGATTCAACTCCACTAAACATGCAAAACCCTAGATGACTCACACAAAGAAATCCTAATCCAACTCTCCCACTTTGTTGAGAGAAATTACCAATAAATAATTAAAAATAAATATAATTGTGCACAACTCAATAAAGCACATGTTAATAACAAAATCTATTATTAAATAAATTAAATACTTAATGCATCATAAACTCATGCAAATAATTATTTAATAATACTCACAAACATAATAAAAACCAATTCTAAATAAAATACTCAATTAAATCCAAATAATCAATTATTTGATTTTAATTAAATTTCATCATAATAAACTTAGGACATAATCAATATTAATTCCCAAATACTAAAATAATTAACTTTAATTTAATTTCCTCAATTAAATCCTAGAAGCATAATTAAACATTAAATTCAACTATGCACCTAACATTGATATTCAAATAAAATAATCTAAATTAACATATTTCAACTATAATCAATAAATTAATAATCAACCACATAATCATAAATCAACTGAATCATGGAGAGTAAAAATCAAACACAATAAATCAAACAAACTTAGGAGAAGGGATCCATGAATTCATGCCAACTAGATGAATTCGGGTAGGGAAGTCAAACGGACACTTGTCCAATCCTAGGACAATTAGGCTTAGGTTTAGGGTTTTGGGTCTATGTATTATCTCCCCTCTTTACCATTGAGATGAATGTTTGTGGGCACGCTCACTCCTACCAATTTAGGAAAGATAATGCCATGTACCTGCAAACCTGTCATCATAAAATGAAGCATGTACATACAATAATATATGACCAACAATGATAGGGTATAGTCAGTCGTGTGGATCTCGACTAAGCGAGTAACTACACCTCCGTCCTCTACCAAACAAACACATCAAATAGATACAAACACATACAACCATACACATGCCAGTATGGGATTAGTACCATGAATCAATATAAAACATACAAACATAACATCAAATGATATCAACATCTAATCTATGCAATAACATGATACGCATTCAATGAACAAAAATCCATAATCTTCATTTATTAACATAATAATCAATCACAATAAAAGTGACCTAAAAGAATTCGGTCAAACACTAAAACATAAAGACTCCTAAAAGAGAACTACAGGTGGGGTACTACATTTAGCCTATTGATACCCTTGGTATTTTGGACCACCCCTTGGAGGACAGGAACACCATAGAGATGCTCAATATTATTACCTTGGCTCATTTGAAGATGGTTGTTTTATTTTTCCTTGATGTTTCAGGGTCATGTGGTTATAGTATTGCGCAACGGGCAGCTCTCTTTCATAGCATAAAACCTTTGTTTGCCAATAAGCCTCTTATTGTAGTTGTAATAAGATAGATTTGCAACCACTAGAGACTACTCTACAAGCTTGAAGAAGTGATATATTTTGGCAAATAAAGAGTGGAAAGAAGATGATATTCCTAAGATCATGGATGGACACAATGTTGCAAACTTTATTGATTAAAATATCTTGCAGAGGCTTGAAGAACTGGAGAGGGAAGAATGGCTTAGGATGGTAGCTAAGGGTGACGAGGATGATGAGATGGGGGAAGTGGAGTTGAATCATGATGAAAAGGAAGCTCTGGCTACAAATAGTAAGAAGAAGATGCTTATTATCGAACACAGATTGAAGAAGAGTACTGCAGAGAGATAAGAAATATAAATGTAGATTTCATAATAGCTGAGAAACATAATTGCAGGCATCATGGTCACAATTTTTTTGAGACAACATAATTGAGTTGTATACCCATACGATGGAGAGAAACTTCTGCACCTCCGATTCCAAGTTGACACTGCGGGATCCAAAGACCATAGATAAGGAATAAATTTAGAGAGTGGAGGAGGGTCATAATGACCAAAATAATATAGGACAAACCTCAAGTTAAATGAGGCAACTGCAAACATTTTAATAGATTTTATTATTAAATAATGAAATTTGCATATACTAGTGTTCTAAGCCCCCTCATTACATGATTTATTATTGCAAGCCCCCTCTGACTTACGTATCTAGAAAATGAAACTACAACCTATTGGGATTGAGACAAACCTTATAAAACAATAGCAGCTAAGAAGGATCATATGCCAACATCTATTGAATACATCTATTGCCAATGAATTCAAGGTCCTCCAACAGATGTATTCAACAAATGTTGGCAAGCGATCCTTCTTAGTTGTTGTTGTTTTATAAGGTTTGTCTCAATCTCAATAGGTTGTAGTTTCATTTTCTAGATGTGTAAGTCAAAGGGGGCTTACAATAATAAATCATGTAATGAGGGGGCTTAGAACACTAGTATATGCAAATTTCATTATTTAATAATAAAAATCTATTAAAATGTTTGTAGTTGCCTCATTTAACTAGTTGAGGTTTGTCCTGTATTATTTTTGTCATTATGGCCCTCCTCTACTCTCTAACTTTATTCCTTATCTATGGTCTTTGGATCTTGCAGTGTCAACTTGGAACCGGAGGTGCATAAGTTTCTCTCCATCGTCTGGGTATACCACTCAATTATGTTGTCTCCAAAAAATGTGACCATGATGCCTACAATTGTGTTTCTCAACTGTTGTGTCCTAGGACCCCTTATGACCCTTTACGACTGTTTATGATCCCTAAGAATACATCTTAGAGGTCTTAAAATGTTGTAAAGGGTCATAAGAGGCTCCTAGGAGGGGCCAGATGAGCTTCCACCTTCACGTGGTTGGCCCTATTAAGTAGAGAATGTTAAAGTATTCTCAAAACATAGAGCAGCTCAATAATTTAAGGTCTCAGCCCACGGACAAATTAAATTAGACTTACTATCCAAATTGGTACATTGATGCGAATCAATGATGGGGACTTTTTAGATTTTGAGAAGACATATATTCAGTGGAAGCCGTAAGGGATTTTTGTGGAGATTTTCTAGATGTGGATATTGTTTCTCATCCATGCACGAAATGTGCTAGTGATCGTATAAAATTACTTAAAACTAGTAAAGGGTGCTAGGAATAGCCTCTGGATTACGAAGGGATTCCATTCCAGTGCAGGAGGTGTATTCAAATAGGGCATCCTAGTGGAAAGACACCTCACACCATCATTATATGGTGGAGAAGAAGTTGAAGCAACAAAAGAGTTTTTCTCAAGCTATGCATGGTGAGACATTGAATCAGGAAATTGGAAATGCATGTAAAGTGACCAATGTTATGAAGGGAGTAGATGGTTTGGATGATGGGTAGAGTGCTAGAAAGGTAGCAACCTCACCAGAGGGCAGAGAAAAGAAAAGACCTATTGGGTGTCGAGACTAGAGGGCAAAGAAAAGAATGTAGTTATCCCTAGTTTAGACCAGGTTCTAACCCATTACGATTGGCATCGAACATTCTACCATTAACTTTGGTTGTGTTAATAGAACTATGTTGACTTTATTTTGTAGTTGTTTAACATGAGAGTTTGTAGATTTGGGGTCATAGTCAGTGATTGGGAGAGCCCTATTTTGGCACCAGTCATGTAGTACAAGCACTAGAATTGAGCTTTTTGGCACAGGATGGGAAATTTTTGTATATCAACATGCGATAGAGTTTGGGGATTTTTTAGTATTTAAATACATCTATGGGATGTATTTCAAAGTTTGGATATATGGGAAGAATGGTTGTGAAAAAGATATTTCTATTTTTCATTCTAAGAAGATCCAGAGTGATTTTGAGTAACAAAGGAAATGCCCTAATCCTTCAAAAAGTGCTATTTCGATGAGTTCTGATCAATTGAGGGACAAAAAATTATTTGTTGAGTTGAAAAGAAAATCAATAGAAGATGTTGAAAATGAAGTGAAAATTATCTCTATTATATTATAGTCTCCTATACTCTGCAAGTCTATTTGACAGGGGTTCAACAAGCCCATCTATTATTATCTAAAGGATATTTTGGGTTTCTGTGTTTTGTTACATGTTTTTTAATGACAGTGTTTAGATGGTTCTTAAGGTAATGTTGCTTATTTTATGTAAAAATTTGTTCTGTAGACAACACCGAACACATTTGTAGATAAGCTCAAATTACCAAGAGAAAGAACAATGGTGACTCTTGTGGATCCTAACAGAAGGGAATGACATGTACAATTCCTCACAGATCTCCCTGAAGCTTCCTTGATTCATGGATGGAGATATTTTTCAATTGCCAATAATCTTGAGGATGGAGATGCATGCATTTTTTGAGTGGGTAGATGATGGCATTTTTTGTGTAGATGATGGAGAAAGATTACTAATTAAGGGAGTGTTGAAGAACCTAGCCATTTCAAATCTCAAAAAATTACTGATTTGATATCTCACAAACAAAACTATATGCCCGAAAATTCTCTTGCATTAAATGCCATCCCTCCCAATGCAACAAAATGGGACCAAAATCCATAAAAGGTACACAAAAAATTCCATCATCTACCCGCTCAAAAATGCAGGCATCTCCATCCTCAAGATTATTGGCAATTGAAAAATATCTCCATCCATGAATCAAGGAAGCTTCAGGGAGATCTTTGAGGAATCGTATAGGGCATTCCCTTCTGTTAGAATCTACAAGAGTCACCATTGTTCTTTCTCTTGGTAATTTGATTTTATCTACAAATGTGTTCAATGTTGTCTACAGAACAATTTTTTACATAAAATAAGCAACATTACCTTAAGAACCATCTAAACACTGTTATTAAAAAACACATGAAAAAACATAGAAACCCAAAATATCCTTTAGAGAATAATAGATTGGCTTCTTGAACCCCTGTCAAATAGACTTGTAGAGTAGAGGAGACTGTAATATAATAGAGATAATTTTCACTTTATTTTCAGCGTCTTCTGTTGATTTTCTTTTCAACTCAATAGATAATTTTTTTTCCCTCAAGTGATTAGAACTCATTGAAATAGCACTTTTTGAAGGATTAGGGAATTTCCTCTGTGACTCAAAATCACTCTAGATCTTCTCAGAATGAAAAATGGAAATATCTTTTTCACATCCATTCTTCCCATATATCTGAACTCTAAAATACATCCCATAGATGTATTTAAATACTAAAAAACCCCAAACTCTATCGCATGTTGATATACAAAAATTTCCCACCCTGTGCCAAAAAACTCAATTCTAGTGCTTGTACTACATGACTGGTGCCAAAACAAGGCTCTCCCAATCACTGACTGTGACCCACTGGCAATAAGAAATAGAACAAGTGTGGACACCTAAAGATAAATATCAGATAGGGGAAAAGCACCTACAACAATAGAGGCAATAGTTGTAGATACAAATGAGGATATCCCAAAAATCCATAATATAATAAATACTGTGAAGAAAAAACTAAAAAGAGTAACGCGGAAATTATTACTATTTTGGAAGATGCAAATCAAATCAAGATGTTGAAGAGGATAGATGAATTGATGGCACGAGCACATCATTTTGAAGCAGTAATGAATCTTTAGTTATAAAAAAGTTCAATAAGGGTTTATATTTTATACTCTTTCAAGTCGTGAACTAAAATATGTATGTGTTCTTGTTACAGGATTTTTTTCTTGCTCAATTACTTGGTCATGGACATCACGGTGAGGCTAGTAGTAGCATCATGCAAAATATTAATAATTTCTACATTGAATCTTTTTAGTTTTTTCTTCATCGTATTTATTATATTAGGGATTTCTGGGATATCCTCATCTGTATCTATAGTTATTGCCTCTGTTGTTGCAGGTACTTTTCCCCTATCCTGAACATCAAATTGTGACAAAAATATTAGTAAAACTATCATAATAACTCCGTGAACATTGTTTTAAGTAATTATCTATGCATGTTGTGTATTAATATTGAATTATATCTCATGTTAATGAATATTGTTATGTGTTAATGAATTATTGATTAGAGTTGTGTATTAATGAATGTTATATCATATTAATAGATGTTATGTGATTGTATTGATTGAATGTTATAGTTCATAAATGGATGAATGAAGTGTGTAATTAGATGTTAATGGGGAATTTACATTGATGTTAGGGGGAGGGGTGGTGAGGCCAGATGAGCTTCCACCTTCACATGGTTGGCCTTGTTAAGTAGAAAATATTAAAGTATTATGAAAACCAAGTGAAGTTCAAACTAACATACCTTCATTATTTAATCAATTTCATTCATTCTAGGTTATTTTTCATAAGTGCATTTTGAATGTTTCATTGTCAAGAAACTATCAAATAAAAAACTAGAAGGGCCAATAGTCAAATTCTCATTGTCATTGTCTGGCATGATTTGGCTTCATTTTTTGTACGTATTCTCGTAGTGAATGTGTCAACCTCTCTTGGCCTAATGTGGATTATTTCATTGGTTTTTTTTTTTGAGTGGGTGAAGTGTTAAATCAGTTCCTATCTTCTATTCTTAATTTGTTCAAACTACAAGAGGGCCTGACAGATATACTCAACATAGAATTGACTGCTAGTCTAGGCAATTGAACACACTGAGTCTTTGGCTTGAGAGAAAGAGTTGGGTAATGTTGTTTCTGGAGACCTGTGTAATTGTCCTTAGTGGCCTCTTTTTTTTTAACAGGTTATTTTTATATATATGTAGTTGTTGGTGTAATTAATTATTCCTAATTACACTTTACTTAATCTTACTTAGGTTAATGCATTGCATAGTAATTGGTGATTGAGACACCTAAGAGTGTGCACATCTATTAAGCACATGGTGTAGGAGAAATTCCACTTTTGGTGTGATAGTTGTCATCACATACCTCATTGTGTGTGAGATCCATCTTTTGTGCTCTTATCACATTATCATCCTAATCCAATGCACATACTTCATTGCATAATGAAGGATGATCCACATTTGGTGGACATGTGATTACACCTAGCATAGGTGATAGCTTATCAGTTCCTTATCATTGTCTCTTATCTCCTTTTCTATATAAGGAGGCCTATTATGTAATCATTCATCAATCAATTAAGCATTGAGCAATTCATTGGATCTATTCAATCCATCCTTGCATTCATATTATCTCTCTTGTGCTTTTCTTCAAGCTCTAGGTCCTTGGTTCAATATTTTCTATTTGCAAATTCTTACAGTAGTGTCCATGTTTTTTTTAATACAGATTTTTTTTGTGTATATGCTAGTGTTATGGAACCTAAATAAACAATCATAAATGTAATAAATAATGTCTTCGATGAAGGAATTGATATACCACATGTGAACCAAAATCCATGCTTAATGCCATTTTGTGCAAAATGATTTTATCTATTAGCATATCAGATTTTCTATTTTGGTTGGAATTTTTTGTTTTAAGCTCCTAATGTTTACGACAATTCACTTTGGTCTAAATTTTAGTATATTTCAGATTTTACCTAGGAATGAACAAACTATAGAAGAATTCTTAACTAAGCATAGAATAAGAGAAATGATTAAGAGGAAGGAAAGATAGTACTCTTATTTGATATCACCCTTAGATCTAATCCAGCTAGATCAACATCCTACTTTCCTGATGTCTTTAATCTGATGTTTACTTTGGCCTAATATCAGATAAATGCCAATGAAATTATGTCTCGAATTCTGCTCCAGAATTTCGCTCTTATGAATGCTACACTTAAGACTGAGTTTCACAGTCCTTCTTATGGTGAAATCTTTGTTCCACTATGGAAGATTTTGATGCATTTAATGGAGGACTTCGATGTGTTTATCCTTATAGAAATTTCACTTCTTCGTTAATAATTTGTTGTTGTTGCTTTCTCTATTAGTGATTCTTGGGCGAAGAAAAATGTTATGTCTTTAGTGGTCTTCTCTCAAGAATCGACCTCCTATATGTAGGAGCCAAGAGGTGATTTTCCAAAGGGGCTGACCTGATTTATAATTCCAAGCAGGCCGACTTGGGCCCAAACAAATAAGCCAAAGCATAACTCAAATTTCATAAACAATTGATATTAAATATATTACATATTTAATATCATTATTTATATATCGATATATCTATGCTCTCAACAAGGTAAGTATATTGTTTGGTGTCATTATATTTTCCATCAAGGCCACAATATTAACACTAAAAAATAACTTTCTCATGAGTTAAATACCAAAATGAAACACATTGATTGTCTGTCCACTCCACATGCCCACTTGTCATTGCCCTCTGAAAAACTAACTTAGATTAGCCATATGTCACCTCACCTATTTGAGGTAAGCCAAACTCGGTTCAATTCTCTTAACAATGGTACATATTCATCCAAGTGCAGCAACCTTCAAAGATTTGTAGCAGTAAAGATAATCCCCATATTTTATCAGCCTAACATAGACTTTGGCCACTTTGGCAATGATATTGCGAGCAATATTGATCTGGCCAAGGGCCAACTTGTAGTGATCTTTATCATATAAAACATTTAGCAGATCTCCATAAAATGGATGCTCACCATACCTATCAGTTGAACTAGGCTTTCTTTGTTGTAGAATTGATTTAGAATAGAATATTTTCTAGGAGGATTTTTTTTTAAAAGCAAGGTTTTCGTAGCATCATCTACCACTTGAGAAAAAGTTTCCATAGCTAAATTTCCTTTCCACAAAGTTAATATTTCTCTAAATACTTACAAGTTAGTAAGTCCTCAACTAAAGGGCTAATAAACTAAATAAAGTTTCAAACATATGAATAGATAAAACTCATACATGAAAAAGCCAGAGCCAAACTAAATAGCATTGGCTATTTGTTAGTGGAAGGTCCCTACTAGAAAAGACACACTTATCACTTCATTAAGATGAAAATTGTGTACTAAGTTTCCTAACTGTATAAGTCATCATCATCTTTATTATCTTTTGTAGCAAATACATCCAAAGCACTAGTAGGTCTATCTGGAAATTGAAATTCATAACCAAAGCCTTGAGATTGTTGTAGTGTTTGTGCAAAGGCTTGATACTTCTGAATATTAGCATCACTGACACTTCTTCAGGCATATTTCATGACTCCTCAAAATGAGCCGCCTTTATTTTATCTACCTCATAACTATCATCCTCATCCATTGCGTCGAGGTTCTCACTTCTTTTTCTTTCACGTTCAATATCTTGTAAAAGTGTAGAGGAAAGAGAACATGACAAATTGAAATAATAAGATACAAGTTTAGGAAAATTGAATCAAAAAATGTAAAATTTTAACAAACCAGTTTAGAAAAAACCATTAATAAATTCATAACCAAATCTAGTTTGCAAAAGCCACCACAATTGAAACTCACCTTCTCAATATTTTCTCTAATAGCATACTTGCAAGCCTGCTAAAAAATATCCGTAATATTGGCTCCACTAAATCCTTGGGTATAATGGGATAGTGCCATTAGGTCCACATCCTTTGAGATAGGTGATTTTCTCAAGCAAGAACTAAAAATTTGATAATGTGAGGACTCATTAGGTAAGGGAATATAAATCAACTGGTCAAGTCGAACAGGCCTTAGAAATGCAGGATCGATGATATTGGGTTTGTTTGTAGCACCAATAATAAAAACTATTTTATTGGCTTTCGTACCATCCATCTCTGTCAACAACTGGTTAAGGACTCTGTCCGCAGCACCACCAGCATCCCCAACACTATTTCCACGCTGCAAACATGCAAACCAATTATGCGTCACCAATTAGAGTCTATCTCTCAAATAGTTCAAATAAAATGGAAAAACCCACAGTTTCACGTAGAGAAGAGAAGATGGATTGCTAGAGCCCAAAGCAATCTGGAAAATAGAACGAGCAGGGACCCACTGGAAACAAGCAATAGAATGAGTGTGGAAACTTGAAGATAAATATCTAGACTAATCATTGATCATGATGCCGTTGGTGATTAGTCTGGATATTTATCTTCAAAAAAAAATTTAAACATTCCATATTTCATCAAAATTTTGATTAATCATGGTCGAAATGTGGCATCACGGGTTTGGCATCCTGACTAGAGCCACCAAATATTTTGACCAATATTGGTCTAAAGTGCGATGAAATTTGGTCTAAATATGACCATCGTGAGTTTGGCATCTTGGTCAGAGCTGCCAAATATTTTGACCAATATTGGTCTAAAGCACGATGACTTTTGGTCAAAATACGATCGTCGATAGTTTGGCATCATGGTCAAAGTGGCTAAATATTTTGACCCAAATTGGTCGAATGTTCGACCAATATATCACCACTTTCTAATGTTTTTTTTGGCCAAGATTAGTGTCAAACATTCTACAATTAAATAGAAATGTCGATATTTCGATGCAAAAAATAGTGATCAAACAATTGGTTGAGTATTCGTCCCATTTGGGTAGAACCTTTGATCAATACTCTGTCGAAAAAAGGTGCAAAATGTACTAGTGAAAAGTTGTTGTAATGCACATTGATTTTGAGCATAAAACCCTACGTACTACACTTGAATTAAACATTAATCTAGACTGGGCCTAGAGGGATCAGATACTACAACCAAATGGATTAGATGAGTACCAAAAAATTCCTTTTCACAACACTGAAATAATTCAAAAATAGTGCAAAAATTAGCATCACAAGTTCATTAAAGATAAAAAAGTTTGAGGTAGGTGATTGGGCACTACTTTACAACTCACTTTATCATAATACACCAAGAAAGTTTCAAATAAGGTGGCTTGGTTTTTATGAGGTAGTCATCATATTCAAAAATGGAGTTGTGTAGCTTTCAACCATCAATCATGTTTTATTTAAGTTACTTGTCAATGTTCATAGGCTAAATTTGTATCAAAAACTATAGAGTCGGGAGGAGTTCTTGTAGCAATTCCAACTAGTTGAGTCACACACATCTCTTGTAGCCAAATTTGCAAGACCACATGTTCAACTTCCATCATCCTTGTGATTGATTTCCCGATCACTCATAATAAATCTTTCACGTTATGTGAGATACCTTTTCTTCATCATACTTCACCATTATACCTTCTCTCTCTCCACCCGTTTTGTTTCACCAGCCATCAAATTAGCACATGTATCTATAGCAGCCATCTTATTCATGATTTCTTCACTCATGCATGGTAAGTAGTACTCCTCCAATTTATTGCATGTGTTATTTATTAATTCTCATTTATTTTATAATTTTGTGTATTTAATTCATTCTTTATGAGGTGGCACTTTGCACAATAGTGGGACCTATCATTTCGTTAAGTTGGGGGGGAAGTAGTCTAGTCAACCTAGATTAAATTTTTACATGTATGTGTCATGATGAGAATGTTTGAGTAAGATTGCAAGTATTCATCATATTACATGCAATAAATTGAACTAAATTGAAGATACTGCCATATGACATAGCCTTGCAAATATATGACATGCCATAATTAAATGATTTCTATAAAAAGATGGTAGATTTCTTGTTGTTTCATTAATTATCATTTTCATACCTTGATAAGACCAAGACAAATAAGCCCTTGAGAATATTGACTAAAATAAAGCTAGTTTTTCTTTGTCCCATAACTCTTTGTGTCTTTTTACTGTTAAAGTGAATTTTTGAGAGTTACTTGCAATCCTTTCTATCATGGGGGGTAATCTAGTATGTCATGAACCAACTGTACATGATGTAATTTGGCTGATCAAGAATGCAGACAAAAATTTGAAGCCAGGGGATGGCTGGATTAATTTCAAGAGCTTAATGGGTATGATGAGGATATAGCCTTCCATTTCTTGAATACATTGCAGAATGGGGACATTAATGTGAAGGGATTAAATAAAAAATGTAGTGAGAACATAATTGTAGAAGTTATAGGGTTTCCACGAGAAGGTGAAAACTTTCCTAACTCATAGAACCCTCGAACAACCAGGGACTAGTTTACTTTATACTTAGACCCTCTATTGGATGTTTACAAAAGAAGGGCACAAAAAAATGTCATTGCCACACCCTTACATGCAATGTTCTATTTATATAATCTAGTATTTAACCTATGAGGGTCAGACTACTTTCTTGCATTCAATACATTTCAATTTGTTAAGTTGTCTAAGACATGAAAATAGGTCACTCAATTACCCCAACTTCATGTTCAATCTTCTTACCAAGGGAGTGGAGCAGGTGCAAAAAGGTACCTAAAATTCTTTATCTCGTCATCTTTTTATTAATTTTCTAGTAGAAAAGCCTTTGAGGAAGAATTCTATAATTTCTTGGGATGATTTTATTTCTTCATAAAAATGTGTGCAAAAGGTAGGAAGGTTGAGTGGGCTAGGGTTAGGTAAAAGGGGAAGCACTGAAGGGGGCACTAAAAATATAATTGAGAATCCCTTACCCTCTACTAGCTCTAAATTTAAAAACCCTAGTAGTACCTCAAACATATGAATGAGAGAGTTGTGGGGTCTTATAAAGACTCATCTTCTAGGAAAAGAAAGGAGGAAGAACTCACTATTGAAGAACACCAAACTCCCTAGTCTACTGTAAAAACTAGGACTTCCACTCAGAATGAGAAAGGAAAAAGTATTGAGAAAGAAGAAATTACCCAATAAGAACCTAATGAAAACATTCCTTCTCCTCTTAAAAGAAAATATACATAGGAACAAGTTCCTACAGCATCTGCAAGGAAAACCTCAAGCAAAAAGGATAAAAGGACACCTATTGTTAAAGTTAAAATAGAAAAATTTGTGAGGAGAATTGAACGAGTCAAGAAGAAACCCAGTATGGAAGTTTTTACTTAGGAAGCCCAATCCATCAATGTTGAGACCTATGAGTCCCCTAAGGAGATCATGACCAAAATTGATGAAGGTGTTGAGGTTGAGGTAGGAGGAGATGTTGAACAAAAGAATCCAAAAGGTACCTCTAATAGGAAATAGTGTTAAAGATATAATTATGGTTAAAGGGGAGGATTCTATGCCTGTAGAGGAAGATAATCTTTTTGATGAGAATCCTAAGATTAATATGGAATTTATACATAGAATGGTAGACAAAAAAGTTAATGAAGGTGGTTTAGATACCTTAGCATAAGCTGTCCAATGAAAGGGACATGGTGGTTTGGATAGGATCACCAACCCATGAATAGAAAAATAATGAGAAATCAGTTCATGAAATAGATAAATATATATATCTATTGAAAATTAGAGACCTATACCACCACTTTGATAGCAGGACTTAGTTTGTACTAGGATATGCTACTACATAGAGCACTATAGGAAGAGGAAAAGAAGAAAATTCATCAAATAATTGATGACAAATACAATGAAATAATTGAAAAGGAAGAAGAGATAGAACTTCTAAAGGAGAAGGTTACTCAAATAACCTCCGTAATTCCTCAATTGATAAAATGCAAAGCTCCGACAAGGATCTATACTCTCTACTTGAAGAAGCAATTCCTCAATCTTAAGTTGACCACAATAGTGCAAGGTCTTAAATCTTCTCTAAAAACTCTGCATGAGTTTTATACTACAATCCAAACCTCCCCCACAAATGTTAAAAACCTACTATGTAAGTTATACCTTAATAACTAAGTTATTTCTCATTACATTGATTGGAATCCCCTAGCCTATGTGGGAGATATCCAAATAAGAGCTTTCATGTCTTGGATTCAGAATGAATTAAGATGAGAATATCAGGAAAGACACTATATCTATGAGGAGTTGGACATACCTTTATCCATCAGGGAAGAAGAAAAAGATGTAGAGAGGTTATATTATGACTGGCTAAAATGTAATTGTCATGAGGAAAGGCTACAAATAGAACCCCTCAGGGAAATGACTTACAAATATTATGAACAAATGGAATGAATTGAAGAATAGAAGGCCTTGGGAACCATAGCTCAGAGGTGGATGAGCTTACCTATAAATTTAAAGAAAATGGAACCACATTCTCCATAGAACTACATTCTCGCAACATTTAGAGCTCCTTGGTATGTGGTGTTAGGAAGAGTTAGTCGAGCCATTGGATTCCTCTTAAGTTTCAGCCACCACTTTTAATGTGGCCCCTTCTTAGTGTGGATGAAAATTTTGAATCCCACAATATGATGAAAGAAGTAGAACGATGGGAGAAGAGGATACCAAAGAATAGTGTTGGAGCCTGGAAAAAGGAGGAGCAGGGAAAAGTTCACCATCAAACTTCTGAATGAATGCTAGAATCATCAATGTTGCAGTTGTTGAGAGACCAGAAATGAATTAAGCCAGGGGAAATGATGAGGTCATTTTATGGCCTATTATATTCCATGATTTCTTAGTTTGTTAGTCTAGAAGCTAGGTTGTTATTATATTTTCACTAAACTCTTTTAAGACAATATTTTCATAAGGGCATTAGAAGGACATTGTTTGAGTCTGAATAGTTGTGTCTTAATGATAATAACAAGGACCACTTAACTAATGTTGCATATGGGTTAACTAATCACTTTTTATATTATTCATACTCTTATGGATGACTAAAATGTGAATATGTTTCTGCAGCCAAGAAAACTATTTCCTAAAAGAATGAATTAGTATATAGATCTTTTATTCAAAGTAGGATGATGAGATAATCATATGTTATAAATTTCACATGTGATACTAACCATTTTTTGCAGGACTAAGTCATTCACGTATTGAAGAAGCTAGCAGCAAAAAGGACTTTGGACTAGTTCAAGAACTACTAGAAGGAGTGGTTTTATGACTACCATAAATACATGAGACTATCATTAAGCAAGTCAATCGTGTACCACTACACTTAGGAGGAAATCTAGTAAAGAAGAACCTATATTTTTGATGGATCATTTAATAAGTGAAGAATTGTTCTATCAGTTGAGTAATTTTCTCAAATATGTTTGTAAAGAGATAAATTTATTGTAATTCATACTACTAAGATGGCTAATAGTTTAGGAGTTAGCTAAGGAATTCCTTTGTTATAAATAATTTTCCTGTAGACTTCTCAAGAGAGTTACATTAGCAATAAGAATAGAAGTCTTTATTGTAGTTTTGGGCAATTCTAGTTAATATAGTTTCTATTTAGTATGTACTTGGTTTCTCAATTATGAATAAAATAGAGATGTCTTTGTTTCAATAAGAATATATTGAGTTGTTCCAATTCACTCATCCAAGGGGGCCCACTTGGTGACTGAACATTACTATTTCTTTGTATATCTTTATACATTATTTATTATAATGTTGTTCCTGCAGCCACTAGGTAGCAAAACCTATGGTTGTTCCTACCACAAGGCAAACAGAGTAGAGACTTGTTTGATTTTTGGATTTTGTTGAGTAGAGTAAACTATTTGAATCTTTTTTATTGCTGCAGAGGCAAGTTACTTTCCAGTATTTATTTTTAAGAATGCAATGTTTCCTTTCAATAGAATAGTGATGGCAATTATTGTAACTTAGTGCATATACTTTCCTAAACAATTTCAAGTTCATATCCCTGGGTTGATAGATAAATGAGCCTATTAAATCAATTGATAAGTTCTTTTTGGATGTCCAATCCATAAATAATGGGTAAACTATCCTATTTACCAGTTAGATTAATTTGGCAAGAAAAAAACATGGTTAATCTAGATTTAACCTAGGGGTTGATAACTAAACCAAAATAAATATAGTAATTTCTCAATTTGCTAGTGTAAGGGGATATATGCATTTATTTCTCAATTGATGATGGAATATGGAATTTGGAGATATGAAAAATTTGATGGCATAACCAATGTAGAGATCAGATGAGTATGTTATGGCATATCTATAATGCATATATGATGATAGGATGATTAGTTATGATGTCCTTGATGTTTGTATCATCTTAAAATGGAAGCACTTCCATCTTGATAGGTTTAGTACCCTCTTTTAGTACATTTATTATGATAGACTTGCATTTAGGATGCATTTTGCACTTGATTCCTTCATTCTAGGTGAAATTAGGGTTAGGATCCCATGGATTCTCCTTAATTACCCTCTTCCATGGCTCTATTTTCTAGGTAGGACTTAGAAATAGGTCCTCATGGCCTTCATCATAGTCATCATAGGATTTTATGTCTCTCCCTGGCATTCTCTCCCTTCCAGGCATCATTTCTAGGTCTCTGGGCATGCCCAGGACCTCCTATCTTGATTCTGGCTAGATCTGGGCCCACTAAGTCAAAGATGAGGTTGACCTTGACCTAGGTTAGAGTTGAGCTCAACCCTAACCTAGGTCAGATTCGATCTCATCCATGACCTAGATCAGAGACGAGGTCATCTTTGACCTCCTCCAGAATATGTGTCCCTTTTTCAAATTTGGTCCCGACAGGCCCCAAAATCAATGTGGAGCCCTCGAATCCAAGTGCGAAAAGGTTTTAATTCAAAATTCATTTAATTTTTTTCCCTCCTTAGGTTTTTATTGTGATTGGACCTTAATTCAAGGTGAAATTTGAATTATGGGTCCTCACATTGCTCTAGGAGCCTCACCTTGAAACCTCTATATAAAGACTCTCATTTGCATTCATTTTCACCAACAAACACCAAACAATTTCATGATCAAGTGCTCTCAAGAAGAAATTTCATGAACAAGAAGATATCAAGCAAGCAAGGAATGGTGAAGATGCAAGATTACAAGATGATGATATAGAAGATCAAGCCATTGTTGACATCAAGCATCTTTGCGAACACATACTTGGAGCAAGAGAGATCCTTTCTTCCTTGATCCACCATTATCAACTTTCAAGCATTCAAAGATACAATCATGGAGTAGAAATTATAGATTTTGAGTTTGGTAGAAGTACTTTAGCCTTGGGGGCTTGGTATGCTTTTCTATCTCATTCAAATCTATCCATTGTTGTTTCAAACATATTCATGCTAGGGTTTTGATCTAGAGGATTAGGTTTTGGCATTACACTCTCAATACATACACACACACATTCCATTTCAATCAACTATTCATGGAGGTGGAGATCACCAAAAAAGGGGTTTGACTAAGGAAAAACTCTATATAGCCACCCCAAAAAATCCCTTTTTTAGATATCTACAGTCATTGTTTCGAGAATTAGAGGACACATCTAAGTACCCTTTTCTTCGAACTTCTGAGATCTGTAAACAAAGTCAGAATCGACCTTCAAAATAAAAATGTAGCCTTTGACCTTTTATGAGGGTCAAAGACTACCTGCTACCAGAAAGATGAAATTTTTCTCGGTCTTCTCTGTCTGGGCTTCTTGATCCCAAATCTGGTTGTAGAATCTTCCAAAACTTCACACAAACTTCAGAAAATAGGTATTTCTAAATCAATTTCATGATAAGGTATGTACCTTGACCTAATTAATTTTCAAGTATTTCCATATTTACTTATGCTATTTCAATTTAAAATAAACAATATTACAAATGAATAGTGTTGAATGTTAGGTGTATTGTTAAGGCTCCGATTTTAACCTATTCAATGTCAACTTAGTATTCGTTAGTTAATAGTGTTCCTCTTATGATGAGGTATGTTCAAAAGTTTGAATCCCTTACTATGTTATGAGTTGGAGTGTGTGATCATAAATAAAGACTAATTGATGTCTCGAGATGATATATCCATGACCGCGCAGGTTTATCTTAAGTAAATTGTGACTTATAATTGTTTGAAGGTTGACAGTTAAATAGGAAGAACATGATGAAGCCAAGGATTGATGATTTGATGATTGTGTTCAATTAGTTTGGATTCAATTGTTGAGATTCTAGATGTGTGATCTTGATGATATTGTTGGATTTCTATTGTAATTGCATAAAGATTGGTGATCAATGGATAGAGTTATAATGAATCAAAGCTCACTTAGTGAAATGTATAGGAAGTTCTTAGAGTAATTGGTCATATCCTTAACCGGTGATGATGCACTGTGTTGCAATAAGTGGTTACATGTTGAAGGATCATAGTGATGTGTAAAATTGATGAGGAATGATGAGTTGGCATTTTCACAATCATGATGATTGGATTTCTTGGAGTTGTGCAAGTACATTGGAGAGTGTAATATGGTTTGACTTTTCTTTATCAAATCGATTGTACAATGGATCTCAAATGGTCTCCTAGACTTTGGGCCCCCATTCTCCAATTTATCAATTTCCTGAATCAATGCTTTGCAATATTTTCAATTTATGTCAAATTCCTTGATCAAATCCTAATTCTATCATTTATTTGATTATATTCTATGGATTAACCATCATATCCTAAATCTTTATTTAATTAAAAGGAATTCCCTCCCCTTTTTAAATAAAAATCCCACACTTACCTCTTATCCTAAGTTGCACAAATAAAGCATTATTCTTATTTTATAAAAAGAAGAAAAGGCCTTTTTGTCTCACATGGGGCACAAAAGTCAACACTTCCTTCTCATTGGAGGAGACTAGTGCACATGGATTGATCCCACTTTCAAACTCCACCCTTGATCAAATATTTTGCCTCTAAATCTCCATGGTCCATTCATCTTTAAAAGAGAGCTCTTTTGTCATTCATAGGATCCCCCATTTTTTATACTAATCTTATGCTGCAAGTTTTCTTGGTGACATTGGAGCTTTGGATATCTTGTTTCATTCTAGTCTTCATTCTTGCATTATAGTTTAGTTCCTTTCATAGCATTCTTATCTAGTTTCCTTTCATGCATTGTAGCTTAGCTCACATAGCTTAATTAGCAAAGGCTTGTAACACTCTCATTTCTATAGCTTAGTTTCATTCTTGCATCTTCATTCTAGTATAGTCACATTGCATCTTCATCAAGATTCTTGAAGATATTGGCATTCTTGCCCTTGTCTCATTGAATCTTCCATTGCATGGTTTACAAGCAAGGTCATATGCTTAGTAGCTCTAGTTGAGAGCCCTCCTAACACCGTTGCACTCCATGCCTAGGGATCTCTAGGTCACTTTCTCAAGGCTTCCAATTCATGGATTCTCTTGGAACTAATGACTTAGAGAAGTGCACATTTTGAGTGTACATTTTGTCTATTTTGTCCTTTATTTTCATGTATTTCCACAATTTTTTTCATCATATTTAGCTTGTTGTTTTTGGTTGTTTTCTGCATTTTTCTAATAGAGTATCGTACGATAGTTTACCAGTATCATACAATAGTTTCTTACATACTCGTGTGATACTTTTCCAGTCAAAGTATCATACGCCCATACAGAGTTCTGTCGCACTGGTATATTATAGTCTATCGCATGCAAGTAGTGTGAATTATCATTCTGAATAGAAATATCACACCATTGTACTGCAAAGTATCGTGCGAAACATTTTCTTATAGAACTGTCACCCAAGCCTACCAGTGAGTGATTTTGGTTCTTTCTTTGCAAGATTTGGGTTGTTTGCTTGCTGGTTTTAATTCGTTGTGTTAGGATAGAATTTCATTTGCAGATTATATCTAATTTTATTGTGCTAACTCTTATGGGCCTAACAATTTTTTCTTGTAGGTGTGCCCTAGTTTCTTGCATTATTTGCTAAAAAGAATGCATGTCAAAGCTTCAAATGTACAAGGGCTACTAATCCTTCTTGCAGGGCTGCCCAAAGCATAAACGCAATCAAGTGCTTGTTCATTGCTTTCATTTTTAAGTGTGGCATATACTAGTTGTTACTTTCATAGGCACTTACTATCTTGTCATAGGAGTCTTTTGGTGGTAGGAGAGTATGCTCTTCACCCTTGTGGTGAACTAGAAATCTTGACCCACTTCTAGATTTTGAAAGCAAGAGGGTAATTGAACATTGCTTAGTGTGTTTGGGAAAGATTTTTGAGATGGGAGAGTATGCTCTTCACCCTTGTGGTGAACCAGAAATCCCAACCCTCAAAGGTTGATCAACTTCTTGTTTAGTTTAAGATCCTTTAGCGTGCTTGCTCTTGAGAAATCAAGAGGAACGACCCAAGTGGGAACAATCCAATACCCAGCTATGCCAACCCACTATAAACTCAAGGCTATCAAGGACACAAAACCTTGGTAGATGTAGTACTTGTCTTCGCTTAGTGTGATTACTTGTGGGATTGTGACCATGAGGAAAATTCTTAAGGTAATCTTGTGGCTGTGAGTTCCATTACTTGCCACAAGGTAAGTAGTCCCTTCGGGGAGAAAGAGGGGTATTATGAATAGAAGCCCTTACTACAAACCTTGGATAGAAGCTACCCAATTTTTCCGCTTAACATCTTGGTGCAAGGATTGATCCTAGTGGACTAACCCGGATCACCCCAAGATTAATCACCATTTGTGTTCCTTTGGTTGTGTCATTGGCACTTCCATGACAAAGCCAATATCTATTGTGGACAACCACTTTGTGTGAGGCGATGGGACATCAAGTGTGGGCCAAGTTTTTAAGTATTGAGCCTTTGTCTTTCTAGGCTAGTAAGTGCTTGAATTATCTTCACTGTGATCTACCTATGTAAACATTCTCGAACATCAAACATCACGGTAGTGCTCATAGGATTTTTTTGCTTTGATATCCCAAGTGCTTGCCTTGACAAGGTTTCTTTTTCCCTTGATTCAAGTGTTTTATGACATGTTTGATCACTTACTGGTTGCAAACCTATCTATTTTTTGCTACTACTATGTTTGAAATCGATAAATTGAACCTATCAACTTGTGAATTTAGTCAAATCATTTTGTTACCTTGAAAACTATTGCATAGAGTCATTTTTCTATCTCACTATTGTATGCAATTCAAAGCTAATTTGTGTCATTTCTAGTCTTCCTTAGTCAATCTAGATTTTGGTAGGTCACTTACCCACTGCCGGAAGCTAGTTTGCACCTTGGGTTCATGTGCCTTGACCTCTTGAATTAGCAATCTTTGATTTCACAAGTGACCTTAATTAGAATCAGTAAGTTAGAAATTGTCCTTGTTGAAAAGACCAACCTTTGGATTCTTTGATAACAAACTTGGAGAGTCTTAGTAATCTTTTTTCCAGTTCACTTCCATCCAATTTCAAATTCAATCAATTATAATTTGGCTAAACCATCCTCCTGATCCATATGTGTTAGGATACTTATTCATTGTTGGGCACCTCTATGGCAATGTTGGTTTATCCCTTTTAACAAAAAATTATATCTTATCACCTCTCTTTTGGATGATTGAATGCTATTACTATCCTAGTTTGATACCAACATTTCTTAGGGTCATCTTTTCACCTAGTGCCTTTTTCTTTCATGTCAGTTACGACAAGGTATCAAGTGAATCAAGGAAAATGACCTCAAGTAGTTTTTGATCAATTACCTTTAGTGCAAACTCGCCAAAAGCATAAGGTAAAAGAGCCCATCTTTGATCAATCCCCTAGGAATACTTCAAAAGTTTGGTTTGACACTAAGAGCAATCCTAGTGAGTTGAGCACATCCTTAGCACCTTTTCATTCAGATATGGACATGAGTTATATGATGACTCAGAGAGAGAGGGAAGCCATGGATAAAAATCTTGATGACATATTTGAGAGACATAGAGACAACATTCTATTTGGTAATTCCTCTCATGACAATCAACCAGATTCATCCCTTATCAATACCAAATATTTGGATTCTCATCAAAGAGCTGAAAGGGAAATGCAAAAATCCTATCAGGATGAGCAATCATAACATGGAAATCATGATGAAGAGCCCTTATGATACCCATGTGAATGCAACGTATACCAATGACTTATTCAAACATTCGAGACCAAGTTCACCACTCCAAACAACTTCAAGGTATATGAGTGAAAGACTCAGAAGAATTGAGCAAGAAAACAAAACCTTTCTAGATGAACAAGAAACAAAGGAAGAGAAACTTAGACTCCTAGAGTCAGAAAGACAAACCTTATTGGATATAGAAAGGAGAGCTACACAAGAAGAGAGAGATAGGATTTTGGCTCAACAACTCAATGCTCAATACAACAACATGTGTGTTGGTGGTGGGAACAACTCTCATCCGCCCACTCCTCCTAAGATTCTATGAAGTGGAAGATACTCAAGAACACCTTCAATGTCTCCTAGCCCTAGAGGGAGAAGGGCTTCACAAAAAGACCATTATAGGAGACAAACACCTCCTAGGAACTTAAGACAACCTTCTCAACATGCTCACCATGGTTTTCAATATGGGGGTGGTAGTTCAAATTTTGACTTTGACTCTCAAGATTTCATGAAAATGCAAAAAGAACCACTCTTCCAGTAATATGTGTAGAGGTATGTGGAGAAAAATAAAGATAAGTTCCTAGAAAGGTTGATCAATAAGGGTGCTAGAGTCCCTTACAACTTTTATGTGGATAAAAATATCAACAAACAAGGTCCATCTCAAGAAGAGGAGATCAAGAAACTTAAGTGTATGATGGAAAAGGTATTGGCACCCAAGAGTTCCTTTTCACTTGACTCAATTTTTCCCAACCCTTTTGACAAGAGTGTGAGTATGAAAGATTTTCCTAGGAAGGTGGAAATCCCCCAATATAACAAATATGATGGTGATGGGGACCCACATGATCATGTGCACCAATTCTACATTATGAGCTTTTAATTTCATCAAGATGACTCCTATCTCATGAGGTTGTTACCAAGGAGTCTCAAAGGTCAAGCAATGGAGTGGTTCACCAACATAACTCCACCCGTCAAGACCTTCAAAGAGCTTGTTCATAGATTCGTCCAACACTAAACCTACAATATTTCGATATCTATCACCATGTTGGACCTATGTAACTTAAAACAAAATCAAGGGGAGTCCTTTGTCACTTTCTTGTAGAGGTGGAGAAGACAATGCTCTTGCTACTCCAGAACTATTCCTGAAAATGAGAAAATTGATATCCTTGTCAGCAACTTGGTTCTTGAAATGCAGTATGAGGTTAGGAAGATAGTTTTTGATTCCTTTGATACCATGGTTGAAACCACATGTAGAATTGAGGATGTTTTGAAAGAACAAGGAATTTTGGCCAAACATGGAAACAACAACAACAATGGCCAAAATAATAACAACTCTAACAAGGACAAAGGGAAAAACCCACATTGGAATAGGAATAAACAAGTGGTTAATGATGGATTTGTGGACTCTTCTCAACCTAAGTACCAAGGTGTTCTTCACTTATCTAGTGTTGTTCAAGCAATGAAGCTCAACACATCCAACCAACAAGAGCATAAGCCAAGATACCAAGATAAGCCTAAGAAAGAGAGGCATCAATTTTCAAAAATTGGTGATTCCTATGAGGATGTTTTCAAAACACTTATTGCCAACAATCTTGCACATCCTCAAGATCATGCAAAGCATTATATTCTTGATGTTAGGCCACATTGGTGGGATGAGAAAGCTTTCTGCAAGTTTCACAATGGTATTGGACATGATATCAAACATTGTTGGAAACTTAAACATATCATCTAGGACCTCATTGAGAGTGGAAAACTTCAGATAGATGGGTTGAACACCAATGTTGATCATAAAGCATTCAAAGAGCCTTTGCCCAAATATGAGAAGGGGGAAAGCTCTAAACCTAAGGATGGCAAGGCTATGATTAATTATACTTATATAGCTGCAGAGAATGTGGTCAAAATGCTTGAAGTTGTAGAGGAAAGTTCCAACATGATGAGAAGTAAGGATCCCTATGGTTATGACTCTCCTCCTATCTTTGATGAAGGACCCATTGTGGTGCTTGTTAGCTCATTTTCATGTAGAATTGCCAATACAGTTTTCAAACTTGACTCACGGGTTCTTACAGGGAAAAGGATAATTGATAAGGACCACATCCTTCTTCTACTTCGAGCTCCATAGACCCAAGCAGGTGTACCTATATTCAGACTTAAGGCTCCATGATGAGATATTAATGGAATCAGATGTTTATTTGCAAAAATGGCAAGTGTGATAAGGATAAACTCCTTCTTCTTTTCGAGCTTTGAACTCAGGCAGGTTAAACCCTTTTAGATCTACTTCTTGAAAGGATCACAACAATAGTTTATATTCTTGATATAAACTTCATCTTCTCAGTCACTCAAAATATACACGAAAGTAAATTATTATTTGAAAATTGTTCAGGGTGAGATCTATGCAAATCAAGGATAGACCAGTGCCTTATCTTCGGGTTATAGAGTCAAACAATGAAATGTATACCTACAGAAATCTTCTAAATGAAACACAAATAAATCCCAAATGAAGTGCCTTACAATTCATCCTCTCTTAAACACGTTTGATCATCAAATTCTTGCTAAATTCCTAAGCTCTCAGAAATTAACCTAAAGACATTACCCTTTCCTTGAAAGGAGCTAGAGATTAAAATCACAGATACCTTGTAAATGGTATATCAAAACTACCTTATAGATTCAATACACAAAAGCCATATAATTCAAACAAGAAGACAATTGAAATCATGCAAGGGAATTCTTTTTATATTCCAATAAAACCTCACTGCATTAATACACTTCAAAATCTGATAAAATATTCTAAGATTTCAACAATGGCGTTTAGCCTCTACAGTATATTTCTCAACCTCTTCAAAATGAACAAGGCCCTACTACTTATACTAATCAGCCATCTTGGAATCCTCAAAAGGATGCAACAAGCTTCGGATGGCTGTTAAAAGATCTTGCATTAAAAACAAGATTACAAATCTGGAAAGTTGTTCACAACAACAGATTACAAATATCTATTTCCAACAGTCTCGCAGGTGGCATCTTTATTTAAAGATATTTTAGAGCAGTTGCTAAATTTGTTGTGTGAATGATGACCACCATCTAGCTAATTTACATCATTCTTTGTTTGAAACTTTCTCTCCCTCATTTTTTGGATTAGATGCCATCTGCAACTTTATTTGGCCAGGTGTCCCATTCGTGTCTGTGACAATTTGTTTGACATTTTTGTCCCTTTTACCTTAACTTTCAAAAGTTTGGGATACTAACACCTGCCGCCTCTTCAACTGATTTCCCTTTCTTCTGAATCTCCTGATAGATACATGGATTCCCAAGTCGTGTAGGTTTCTTCACTTGGCCAATGAAAGGCAAGGACCTCATCTTTCTTTGGGGACAACTTTTCCCACTCAGCAACCAACTGATGAACCTCTATTCTCACATTAGCAAAATGTAACCTAGCATCCTGGAGGAGTTCAATAAAATGCACAAATGGGGCATTATCATCTGTACCAAGAATGTCATTTATTTTAGTTAGCACTCATCTATCTATTTGCTCCATCCATTGACCTTTATCCTTGATTACTCCATCTGCTTTGATAAGACCAGGGAAAATTTGGAAATCATCCTGGAAATATCTTGTTCTTAAGACTTCTAACCTTCTCTTTATACTCTCCCTTTTTACCTCAAAATCAAAAAGATCTTTGATAATCCTGTAAGTACTCGTGAGCTCAATATTTACAACACACTGATCCTTATTTCGATCAAACCATGACCTCAGAGTGTCTTTCCTTGCAGTCCATCTTTCCAAAATCTTGTCCACAGTTGCCACCTCTTTCTGAAAGGTCACCAAGACATCTGCCAATTGTTTTGTAGATTTGTATACTTCTTTAGGTCTCACCTTGGCAACAAAATGTGACACAACACC
Source organism: Chamaecyparis obtusa (assembly GCA_027943335.1). NCBI lineage: Eukaryota > Viridiplantae > Streptophyta > Pinopsida > Cupressales > Cupressaceae > Chamaecyparis > Chamaecyparis obtusa. The sequence continues at coordinate 544,160 of BSBK01008330.1, read as the reverse complement.
TTTTATCTTGTCAGCTAACTTATTTTTTACCCTTTGATCAACATCTTCTTCATCCATGGAAGGAGGAGAAGGGGAAGGGGGAAATTCAATAATGGGGCTCAATGAGGAAGGCCCTGCAGAGGAGGAGGCTATCTGAATTTGTTCTGATAACTGCATTGGGCCCTGTTCTCCCAATTTCTTTCTTAAATCTGCAATCAGAATATCTCTCTCAAGAATCCCCTATTTCATCTCACCATAAACCTTCAAGACTATTTCCAGTTTTGTAGTGAGTTCATCTTTCTCTCTAGCTTCCTTTTCTACCACCTTTGCTGTTAATTGTGCCGTGGCCATTACCATACCTGATGCCTCCACCAAAGATGTATCAGTAACTCTTCTTACAATTAAACTCCCTGAGAGGTCACCTTTGACAATTTGCTTTCCTTTATCACTTTCATTCTTCCTCAAAGACCACATCACCAATGCTTGATGATTATCACTGAAAGTGACTCCTTTAACAGCTTGTTCTACTTCTTCTAGAGTCCTATGGAGAGGAGTGGTTTGCTTTCTGACTGCATCAAACACTACTGCATCAGCTATATCCCATTTTGGGAGGATCAGTACTCCTGACATCTTTATCATATCTCTTCCTTGTTCTGGAGTGATTTGTTTGAACTTTGCAGTCATCTCTATTTTCACTTCTTCCTCTATAACTTGTAAATCCTTATCCGGATTCACTTCATGTCTCTTTTCACAGATTTCTTGAAATTGCTTGATATTTAATTTCCAAAGAAACTGCATAAAGGCCCTAGTTTTAACAAAAGTGTCATCAACCAAAAACTCTTCACAAGCTTGCTTGATTACAGGGTCCAATTCAGTGCCTGCTAACTCCCCTACTGTTAGATCCAACTTAGGTTCTTCTGGTAGCTCTAGCACTCCCTCATTTACTTCTTCATAAGTCATGAAGATCTGACCTAGAGCATCTACTTGCTGCACTTGTTCTGCAATCTCTTGGTCATCAAAAATTCTTATAGGAGACTGTGATGGAGAGTACTCCTCTTCCACATGAATAGGTCTCTCTTCCAACCTTTGCCTTTTTGATGGGGGTGGAGAATCAACAATATCTTCAGCAATCTGAGGAGGAGAATCGGGGATCTCCACAATTTCCTTTTGTTTTCCAACCTATTGTGAGGTTGATGGGATACCCCTTTTATCCATCTACTTTTGCTGGCTCTTTTCTGGTATGACCACATTGTAACCAGTCTTCTTTTGTACCACATATCTCCCCGGGGGTAATCCTTTTGCAAACACAGGCTTATTCAACAATTGTCTAGCCTTTTCTGGATCATCCTTCATCACTTTTTCCTTCTTCTCATTTAAAGTCTAGAAAACACCCTGAAAATAATTCATGAGAGTGTCTATTTTCTTCCCCATTGGAGTTATGCTTTTCAGGGGATCCCATCCTGAATCAAATTGTCAGATAAAATCTAGTGTTTTCTTGTATACCAACCATTTTTCTTTCATGACCTCTTGTTCCTGTATTTTAGCTACATTCCTGATGATGTCTTCAGGGAAATTAAAAATGTGGTTGATCATGGCACACTTGGCTCTCTTTTTAAACATTTCATTATAAAACCCTTCTGGATCTGCTGTTCTGGCAACTCCAGTAGCCATATGGTACGGGGCCAAAATTTTATCCATGTAGACCCATCCACCCTTGGTAATTATGAATTGATGGGCAATGGTAACATTTGGGAATAAAGTTCCCTTGCCTTTCCCAGTGAGGGCACACTCCTCAATATCACCCAATTGCCTTAAAAACTTTGCAACTCCAATCCTAAGGGGTACTTGATAGGGTAGTATAAAAGGGGTCCCCCTGAAACCATACAATCTGATAACAGTTGATACATTGTAGAAAATAACATCTCCCCAATTGTGGACGATGTTCAAATCCTTGGCAAACTAGTTTGGCCTAACAAGTTGTGCTAACATTGTTGGGATCCTTGGGTTATCTAAAATAAACAGCTTCCTGAGTCTAGCTGCAAAATGTTTATCAAAATTGATAAAACTATGATCCCTTTTATCCCAGGTCATTGTGAGGCTCCATAATTGGACTGGCATGTCTTCACCATCCTTCTTTCTCACCAATTCCATTTCTTGTTCAAAATAGCTTGCTCCTTTGAACAGAAACATGTACATCATGAAAGAGTACCAGCCAAAGGGTCTATCACTTTCATTCTTCTGAATCTTTACTAATCCATTATGAATTAATTCAGCAATGAAAGGAGCAAAATCAAAAGTGATAGACACGTGTGCATGTAAAATTTGGATCATCATGCACATCAAGTGTATTGGCATCCTGTCACTAACATCCTCTCCAAAAACTTGACACAATGACCAATATGCACCCCTAGCTCTGAGATCAAAATATTCTATTTTAAAAGGCTCCGGAGTGTTCTGCCCCACAACAACCATTTTCCCAATTTTTGTACAAAAATCCTTCAACAACTTGCCTTTATAATAGTTCCTTTGTGCATTGTAAACTTGCCTTAATTCTTCAAAGTTAATGCTTTCCAAACTTTTTGACGGTTCACTCAATCCGAACACCTTCCTGATTTCTTCAGCTGAAACCTTAAACAATAACACCCCCTTTGCATCCCTAATTTCTCTAGTGATTGGATCATAATTTTTTGCAACCTGGGTCATCAAATCTACATCTAGAAAGACACCAGGCACGACAAGTTTTCCTAAGTCAGATTGCCATATATTGCTTGTAGGATGAGGGGCATTTCTCTGACTAAAACCTACCTTGAACAATTCCAGTCCTGTGGTATCAGAGTCACCTCTTGCGTTGATAGTACCAATCTTGGCTTCTCTAATAAAACTTGCCATATCATATAAACCTTCTGCTATTTTTACCCTAGGGTCTTTAGGAATCAGACTCTTACTCTTCACCGGGGTAGTGGAAGAGCCAGGAAGTAACTGCAATAAATCCTCGTGCAAACCTCTTTCACTATACTCTACTTTACCCGACAATTCTTTCCTTGGGGCCATTTTAAAGTTTATTTTAACAAAAATTCTTGCACGATAGACTAAACACAGAACTGTAATCCTTTCAAAAAGGAAGCAAATCGCACAATAATTTCTAACCTTTTCTCTCAGAAGCCACCCGGGAAAAGCAACCAATCCTCAGAAATCTTCACGCCTGAATCTCTGCAAACTTTGATCTCTTTGTGCTTCTGAAAGTGCATGAAATTCTGATATATGAGCCACTTAAAGTAGTCCTATCAACAATTAATTCAGCACGATTGAAACAATTACTCCTCCGGAAGAGCGAACTGTCACTTCTTCAACGGGAAACCTTACTTCGCACCATTTTACCTTTAGTTTGAATGAGAACCGTTGATCCTCATTAGCAAATGATCCAATGGCTTATCGCATGATCGCATGGCTTAAAAAACACTTATGCGAACATGTGACTAACCGTCACACTACCTTTCTATTCCTAGCGGTCTCTTGAAACTTTCCTTTGTTAACGTGAAATGCTTTTCACATGATCGCATAGCTTAAAAGACACTCATGCGAACATGCAAAAACCCATTACCACTAACCGTCACTGTCTTCTTTTAAACCACTGGTCCCACTCTACCTTCGTCAATAAAGAAACTCCACGTTTGTGACACCTGGCAGAATGTCAGGTGCTTTCTCTCTTTTCGAGCACCGGTGTTTGCTGAAGCTAACCAATGAGAAGACTTCATTTATGCACATCTGTCAAAAAGTTTTACCGGAGAATCGCACTTGATTCAATGCAAGATCAACGGTCTATCACATAATCGCATAGGCTAAAAGATTCCATGCCATTATATGATGGCCATTGATCTTCCCTTTACTGCTTTTAAAACCTCAGAGATTCTTTCGTCACCGGCCCCACTGTTCTCAAAAAATAGAAAGCCGCCAGTTGTAAGATACTTGTAAGTGGTCCCACTGATCTCCACATCTGGCTTTTGTTATAAGATCAACGGCCATTTCACATGTTCGCATAGCTTAAAAGATTCCATGTGAACATGTGACCGCCGTTAGATCTTCGTTGAAGATTCTCGGTTGGAATGAATTTAAAACATAGGAAAATATTATATAATACCACCGGGTTTCTAGACTGAGAAAAACATAACCCCCCCCCCGTGTATTAAAAAAAATACATGTGCTCTTTAACGGACCTAAGTGATTTTAAAAAAGGTAACGCTTGAAAAGGAATAAAGAAAATGACTTAGGATTTATTTTGAAAGTGGTAAGCATTTGAGGGTTTTTTACATGAATTCAAAATTCTTCAAAGGCAAGACCTAGGGTAAGGACTTTGAAATAGGGTTATGTCAACTTTTTGAAGAACTCCAACACCTGGACCTAGGAAACTTTACAGACCAGAGGATTAACCTATCAGAATGGACAAAAACCCTAGAATTTTAAGAATATTCCCAACAGTGCTAAGGGGTCCCAACTCTAGGATGTCTTCCCAAGCTCTTAATGCTATTACCCAAAGTCAAGGTCATGTTGTCATTAGAGGACCCAACTCAAGTCAATCCAATAAACCAAAGCAAGTGGCTTCCAAGAATGCCACCTTAAAATCCACAGTTAATCCCAAGCTGAACTATAATCTTGTTGATTAGTTGCAGAGAACCCCAACTCAGATTTTGATCTTTGAGCTCCTAGAGTTGTCCCAGACATAAGCGAGTCCTTGAGGATGCTTTGCACATAGAAAATGTTCCTAAAAACTTAGATGTTGATCAATTCCAAAACATGGTAAACCATCTTGCCAGCCCTCATTACCTAACCTTTTCGGAGGAAGATGACAAAGCTTTGAGCCACACACATAATCTTGCCCTTCATATTGAAGTCATGATACACAAAACCCATGTCAGGCATGTGTTGATAGATGGGGGTGCTAGGCTCAATATTTTTTCCTTAAGAATTTTAAAGACATTAGGTTATTCTAAGCAAGTGATTGATACCAGAAAGAAGATCACCATAAAATCCTATGATGAGGCAAAAAGAAGTTCCAAGGGGTTGGCAATCCTTCCTGTTAGGATTGGCCCTGTTGAGAAGGATATCTTGTTTCAAATTTTTGATGTCGGTCCCCTTGCATACAACATCTTACTTGGTAGACCATGGATCCATGACATGCAAGTAGTGCCATCTACCTACCATCAGTGTGTTAAGTTCCCCTACAATGGATTAGAAGTTTGTATACCTGGGGATAGCACCTTATCTGTCAACTCAATTTCAGCAAGGACTCATGTTCCCCTTAACAGGGAAGCAAAATATTTTAATGCAACCCTAGTGCAATGTAAAGACAAGCTTAAGTCAGTAGACCTTGGTATGGGGGGTATCAACTTGACTCCTTCACAAAACTTCTAGTTTCACCTAGGTCCTATGGCAAACCTTCACAAGAGATGAAACCTTCCTCTTCCACCATGACCTTATTTGGTACATTTGTCAAGTCCTCAGTACCTATAAAAGATGAAAAAGAAGAGGTGGCTCTTAAAGACTGGATCTATAGAGAAGATAAATATATACACAATGAGAACTTCTCTCCCTCTTCTATGGCCTATGGAAGAGGGTACACTTTTGTCAAAAATATGGGCTATCTAGGACATGGCCCTCTTAGTCATAGATTTGATGCTAGAGTTGAACCTCTTGATCATGCCCTTTTTGGACACAATTCTAAGAAGATAGTTGGCCTAGGATTTGAGAATCATAACAAGAACATTGCTCCTATCCTTGATGAGATGGATAGTGAGAATGAACCCAAATGCATGCAGAATTTGACAAACCAAAAAGATATGTGTGAAGATTGGGTCCCTTCCACAAATCTCCTTTGGGGAGATTTAGATAATCTAGTTGCCCATACGACAGTTGTACACATAGAAAAAGAAGAGTCAGATGTAGAAGATCCCATTAGAGAACGTCAGTAAAAAAAATTATTCATTTAATGGAGAGAGATGTTATTCTTGATGACATTAAAGCTTCCACATCAAGATGTCCCAAACCCTCATGGTGTAAACATCCTAGTCAGGATTCAAAAACAGATTCACATGAGTATGAGTGGGACTCTCTCTTAGATTCTTCTACAATTGACAGGGATGTTGATATCATCCATACCTATAGTTCTCAACCTAAGGTAGCTAATGAGTCATGCATAGGATTAGAGGATTTGAATCCATAGGTTGCTTTAGTGGATGATTCTTCACTTGGTAGGATGAATCCTGATTTGGGTAACTTAGGAGGATACTTGATGGACTCTGACTCTTTGGTTACCAGAGATGATACCATTCATATCCACAATCTTGAACTAGTCATTGACTTACCCCTTGCTTAACCTCACCTCATTGATTGGTCCCAACGTTATCAAGAGCCTGAGCTCTTAACTTTCCAAAATGACTATGAAATAACTTTTTACTTAAATGCCATCAAACCCGTAATCTCTTCCACCAGTGAACCAACTACAAGCATGACAAAACTAGACATCAAGTACCTTAGTCATAAAATAAAAAGAAAATAATAAAATTTTTGATGGTGAAAACCACTGTGTGGTGGTGTCAGAACCTAAAAAAGTAAAAATAAATGACGTATCCAAGGGTGAAAACCTCTCTGAGGCACCTAAGGATGAGGTACTTGATCATCTCCCAAGTTACTTTCAAAAAAGATCTTCAGTACTTGTTGAGCCAATGCAGTCAGTCAATTTGGGTACAATTGAGGCTCCACAAATAGTACATTTGGCTCAGTCCTTGTCTGCACAAGAAAGGGAAGCATACACCAAGTTCTTACAGAGAAAGAAGATTAATTTTTCTTGGACTTATTCAGATATGCCAGGGTTGGACACTAATCTTATTATGCATCACTTGTCCATAGCTCCAGGTGTAAAACCAGTCAAACAAAAATTAAGGAAAATGCATCCTCACATTGCTCTTCTAGTCAAAGCAAAATTAGAGAAACTCCTTAGTGTAGGATTCATAAGAGCTATTGACTATGCTGAATGGATATCCAACATTGTACCTATTTCTAAACATGACAAGTCCATTCACATTTGCATAGAGTTTAGAGATCTCAATAGAGCATACCCAAAGGATGATTTTCCACTCCCCAACATAGACATGATAGTGGACATGACCACGGGTTATGAGATCTATTCATTGATGGATGGTTTTTCTGGGTATAATCAAATCAAGATAGCTCCTGAAGACCAAGAAAAGACTACATTCACTTGTGCATGGGGTACCTATTGCTGGAACGTTATGCCCTTTAGATTAAAAAATGCAAGAGCTACCTATCTATGAGCTATGACAACAATCTTTCATGATGCGATGCACAAAAATATGGAAGATTATGTGGATGACACCTTAGCTAAATCAAAGAAAAGGGACACACACTTAGATGATTTAGAAGTCATTCTAGATCACATGGAACAATTTTAATTAAGATTAAATCCAAAAAAGTGTGCATTTGGTGTCACCTCTAGAAAACTTTTAGGATTCATCATTTCAGTAAAAGGAATAGAGGTAGACCCTGAAAAAGTTCAAGCAATCATGGATATGCCACCTCCTAAAAACATTAGTCAAATGAGGAGTCTTCAAGGACATCTTTAATCTATAAGGAGGTTCATTTCACAACTGGCAGATAGAGCTCAACCCTTCAATAAGAACTTACATAAGGGAGCCAAGTGTGTTTGGAATGAGGATTGTCAAAAGAGCATTGACCAAATTAAGAAATACCTAGCAAATCCCCCTATTTTAATGTCTCCTATCCTAGGGAAGCCTTTTATCCTATATGTTTCAGCAAAAAAATCTTCCTTGGGGGCATTATTAGCTCAACTTGATGAACAGGGAAAATAAAGAGCCATATATTACATCAGTCATACACTTGTTTCATATGAGGTTAATTACACCAGCATTGAGAAAGCTTGCCTCGCAGTGGTGTTTTCTTCTTAAAAGTTGTGACATTACATTCTTGCACACACAATACACCTCATAGCAAAAATTAATCCTCTAAAGTATTTTCTCGATAAGGTTTCCCTCACAGGTAGACTTGCTAAATGGATGATGATTCTTTCAGAATTTGACATAGAGTATGTTGAGTGTAAAGCTATAAAAGGAAAAGTTATAGTAGATCAATTGGCTGATTTACCAATTCAAGATAGTACACCAATTCAAGTTAACTTTCCAAATGAGCATCTCATGTACATGACTACAAGGACATGGAAGATGTTCTTTGATGGATCTTTCATGCAAAATGGATCACGAGCTGGTGTGTTGTTTGTCTCTCCTCATGGGTACATGATCCCTAAGTCTTACAAGCTATTGTTCCCATGTAAAAACAATATTGTTGAATACGAAGCTTTGACAAATGGACTTAAGATGGCCATAGAATGGAGAATCACAGAGCTGCATATTTATGGCAATTCACAGCTGATAGTCAACCAAGTTAATGAGGAATACCAAACAAAAGATGAGAAACTAGTGCCTTACAAGAAAATGGTTGATTCCTTGAGATGATACCTCACATTTGTCACATTTCAACAAATCCCTAGAGTAGAAAACAAAGCAGCTGATGCTATGGCTACACTTGCTTCACTCCTTCAGTTAGAGCAGCATGAGTCCAGATTTGAATTCCTGGTTGAAGAGCTACATTACCCTATCTATGACTCCCAAGAAAGCCATGTTATCTATACTCTTGTTGGTCATGATTCATCCTATTATGGTGCCATTTACTCATACCTTCATGATGGCATTATCCCTGAAACCTTTAACCAGTCTGAACACCAAAACCTTACTTGAAATGCCTCTCACCATACCCTTATCTCTAATGATTTGTATAGGAGGGGTTTAGATGGGACACTTCTTAGATGCTTAGAAAAGGAGGAATCTGATCAAGTGTTAGTTTAAATTCATGAGGGCATCTATGGAGGAAATTCCAATGGTCTTTCCATGGCCCAAAGGTTGCTTAGGGAGGGGTACTATTGACCCACAATGCATATGGATGCAGTAGCTTTTGCGAAATCATGTGAAAAGTGTCAAAAACATGGTAACCTGATACATGCTCTAGGAAGGGAGCTTATTCCTTCTATATCTCATTGGCCATTTCAGCATTGGGCCCTTGATCTTTTTGGGAAAATTCATCCCAACTCATCAAGTGGACACAAATTCATAATTATTGCTACTGACTACTTCACTAAATGGGTAGAAGCTATTCCACTTTTTGTTGCCTCAAGCAAGATAGTTTCTCTATTCATTTTGAACCATATCATCTGTCGATATGGCATGCCTTCTAAGATTATCACTAACAATGGAGGTCAGTTCAAAAATAAGGACCTTAAACAACTCTGCAAGAAATTCAAGATTAAACAACATTGGTCCTCCATTTACTTTCCACAAGGAAATGGTCAAGTAGAAGCATCAAATAAAACCATTCTTAAAATCCTCCATAGAATATTTCATAAGAATAGTAGAGATTGGCATTTATAGATAAATCCGGCCTTATGGGATTATAGAATGAGTATTCACACTCCTATAGGGGCTACTCCTTTTTCCCTTACCTATGGTGCTAAAGCAATATTACCTTTAGAGGTTGAGATTCCTTCACTTAGAGTTTCCCTCAAAGGTCTAGTTACAAATGAAGATTACCATGCCATGAGACTCCAAGAGTTAGAACTTCTAAATGAGAAACGTCAAGCATCATTTGACCATATGAGGGTCTATCAAAAGCGTATGTCCAAAGCTTTCAAAAAAAAGGTTCACCCTAGAGAATTCCAAGTGGGACATCTTGTCCTACATGAAAATCCTAAGAATCAATAGCATAGAGAAAAAAAGGGCAAATTCAAACCTAACTGGCTTGGACCTTACATCATTACTGTAGCTTTTGGGACAAGTGCTTATTTATTGTCTAATGAAGAGGGAGAGCAGCTCCCTGATCCTATCAATGTCTTGCACCTGAAGAAGTTCTATCCATGATGCATGTTCTGTCTGGGGGGTAGCCTTTGTACATATTTATTGATCCTAAAAAAATTCCAAAAATAATCATATATGATGCTGAAAAAATCCTAAATAGCATATAATGTCCTGAAAAAATCAAAAAAATCAAAAAATTGCAAAAAAAAAACATTCAAAAAAATAGAAAAAGTGCCTTGGTGAAAACCTGGAAACAGATGCCTTGGTAGCAAAAATACAAAAAAAATTTGAAAAAATCAAAAAAATCTGCCAAGTGGTGAAAACCTGGCAACAGGTGCTACTTGAGGCCTTTGCATCCCTGTTTCTTAGCATGCGCTCTTGACACTTAACCTTTCTCCATCATGCCTTGTCCTATTTGCCTTGGTCTGGAATTGGTCTTTGTCTTTGTCAAGGGGGCATCACTATGTTAGCTTTGGTCTTTTGGATGCGTCAGTCTTTAGAACACCTTGCAACCGGTGTTTTTCAACACCACCCCAACTGTGTTTTTCAACACTTCCCTAGCGTCAAGTGTTTCTCAACACTTATTAGATGTCCTACCCGCAGTCTAGAATGATGCGATATTTCTCACTGGCAGATGTGATACTCAAAGTTTGACTCTATGACCTACACACACGCACTTAAATACTTGACTCACTGAGACTTGGTTGATTTTATTTCTTTGTGTGTTGTCTATGATGATTTCTTTGCTAAGTGTTCTCTCCCTAATAGTTTTCAATGATGCCGAGCTAGAAGACTAGGGGCATGAGAACATGTTTTATTTATTTTCTGCCTATGGGTATATTTTGTTGATCCTAACTATCATGAGCATTCATGCTTGTTCCACTTGACACTAGGATCTACAATGTATTATCCTTAACTATTTTCCACAAGTGTTTGCTTGTAGTCATCTTGAATTTCTTGTGTCTCGATGTGAGCATAATCTTGCTATACCAAACTTAGGGAACCTCACTGCACTAATCATCTTGACCTACATGTCTTTGATGCTTAGGTGAGATTCCCACATACCTATCTGATATAGATCATATTCATATACCCATAGTTATACTAGTGAGTATTGTATGATCTTGCGATGCTACCAATAAAGCTCGATGATGATTATTAGAGTCTAATAGCTTTGTGACCTTGCCAGTAAACCACTTTTCATAGTAGCTTGCATTCTTAGGTTCATGGTAGTTTAGTTTTGCATCTTGCATATGGAGAGAGCTCTCCTTTCATCTTTCATGGACTTTTCAGTCAACTACACTCACATTTTTCTTCTTCTCGATCATGTCTTTCACTCCTTATCTTTTATATCACATCCTTTTCCTATCATCACAAGGAATTAATATTATCATCACATTTATCATCAAAAGAGATCATTTTCAGAAACATGATTCTATATCATAACATAAGAACTACACATACATCTATGAGAGAGACTATACGTGAGCATTCATAAACATATATATCATACATTTGAGCAATATAAAAAGACAATAATGCTGAAACATCCATCACAAGTAAGACAAGTACATAGGACAAATCATAAATCTAGTCATCTCATATATATATCATGATACAAGTACAATGTGAGATCCAAAATCTTGATAATGTCTCAAAATATGACTGTACATCAAAGCCCTAGACCTAGGACTGACTCTCCCCATCATGAGGTAGTGGTGGTGGTGGAGGTGATGGTCCCATCCTATCAAATAGCATATCTAACCTCCCATCCCTCTTAGAATAGAGTGGCACTCGCTATGCTAGGGGTACGGCTGCTATGTATAATCCATGATAGTACGTTGCCCATGCTACCTCCCTCTGGAGCTCTGTGGCATCATCTCATGCTACCCTCTCCCATTGCTCTATCTCTGCCTATGCATCTAGTATCTATTGATCTCAAATAGCAATAGTAATCCTCAACTATTGTATCTTAGTCTCTAAGATCTAAATCCTAGCATGGAGATCCTCTCCTCCCCTATCTACAGGCTACTCCTGTCCTGCATCCACCCATTAGTGAACTGGTCTCACCTCATCCTCATCCCCCTACTCATCATTTGATACATGTCTTAGTGACCATCTCTAGCCACCCGATCGGGATCCCTGTCCCCTCTCCACTACTCTCCTCCCTCATCCCCCTCCTCCATCTCCCCCATCATCATCATCCTCATCCCCACCCTATGCCTCCAGTTGTGCATCTAGGATTGTGAACCATGGAAATGGGTGTCTCTGATGCTTTTCTCTATATGTTGTGTCCACCCCTACATCTACCATATCGAGAAGGTAATCCCATGGCTTTCATCATAACCCTACCATCTCCTGTGCTGCCTGTTGGTAGTCCAGCATTGGCAGCCATCCCTGTCCCTCATCCTCCTCACACCTGGTGTATGTGGTGGTCTCCATTGCTACTCTATATTGATGACCAAACTACCTCCAAACCTGAGTAATAATGAAACACTCAACAATCTCTGCATGTCGACCTAGTAGTGGTTGGTTGTACAACATATACCCAAGCTTGCGATCTCTATCACTCCACTACTCACACTGCCTATATGGCCTCCACTCGAAGGTTGTCATCTCATCCAATAGCCTCCTATAATAAGTTAGATCTCTGCTATGAGGCTAGCTAATGAGTCCTATATACCTATATATGTAGGGGCACCTCTGCTCCTGAGGTTGTACTTGTGGTTGTACAATGGCTATGTGCTCCCACGCCCATATCTGAGCTAGAATAGCTCTGCATGCCCATGATCTTCTATCTCTATACACTATCACATGTAGCTCATGGTACATGTCTACTAAGATGGTTGGGCCCCAAGCCATCCATCTTGGATGTGCTACCAAATCTTCCACCAATCTACCCTAGCCTAGTGGGAATCCTCTCTGACTCTTGTCAATATTCAAGGCTTGTGCTACTATCAAGCACATGATGCATGGTACTAGGTAATCTTGACCATACTCCTCGATTAGCCGGTCCTAGTTGAGATGCCTGTCAATGATAGTCACATCCTGGAAGAGGTCCTGGATGGCTTGTCTCCCCTTTGTAGGAGTCTAATCATAGTATACCTGTGCCAAACACAAAATCATGTCAGTTTTCATCATATGGAAACACTACATTAATGAACATCTCTACAAACATGATTATACTCACTAGATCCCCATGGCTGGGTATACGTAGGATCTGGTCGATGTCCTCTAATGTGAACGAGGCCTCTCTAGTCAGTAGGTGAAAAATATTATGCTCACTGTGCCACCGCTCTACCAATGTAGTCAGCAAACTATGGTCTACTCATATATGGGGCATATCCAATAGGAACTTGAACCCCATGCTAATCAATTCATCTCTCCCTGGATCATCTAGATCCCTAACGCAGTGTAGCCCAGTCACTCTTGGTTCTCTAATGATGAGGACCAGAAAAACCTCCTACAAGCCATAACCCGCAAACCAAATGTGAGAACATATCATGATGGATGACTAAAATTAGTACAAGAAATCTCAAATGTACAAATTATCTGTACACATGTTATATTGTTCAAACTAAAACCATATGATACTTCTTATTATACTCTTGCAATACTTTTTGTTGAAATTGTATCATGCAATAGTTTGTTACATAGTGGTGTGATACTATTTCTTGGTACAATAGTTCACCCTATATAGCATGATATTTTGTCCAGCATCATGCGATGCTTTCTCGAATGGCCATGTGATACTTTTTTAAGTTACGAACTATTGCACGATACAATGTATACTATGTGTGTGATACTTTTTAAGTGTCATACAATGTTTCGCATGATTATAATTTGACAAATTTAAAAATGTGTTTTAAATGCATTAAATAACTCAAAAGGCTAGTTTTTTTCAAAACTTACTAGGCAACATACTGAGGAGGCCGGTTGTGCAACCGACCACACTTGAATTGATGTGTGTGGACCGAAATTGCTACCTACTAAGCCATAATCTCTCTCTGTTGAGCCATAATCTCTCTCTGATCTCTTAAGGTTCTCAATATCACAAAAGACAAATGAATTTTAAAATGACCTTTTTACCCCTTTTATAGCATTTTGACTTTTTGACCTGATTCTCAAAACATCTTAGAATTTCACAAAAATTGTACCCCTGGCTAATGTCAATGTCCTGGATCCATTTTCAGGATTGAAATTAAAATATGAGTTCATCTTGATAGTCAAAATTACATTTCAAATCTCTCCTTCTTCTGTGCAGTTGGCTGACCATTTGAGGCCTAATCCTTCGATCTTTATTTGGGTATCTTCATTTCTTCATCTCCATCTCTCTCACTACCTTAGTCTTCCATTCATCTTCTTCACTTCATCTCTCTAAGTTTTCACTTCATCTTTATCCTATATCTTTCTCAGTCAAACCTCATCAAAATGGGGCATATCTTCACTGCTTGATGGTTATTCTATCATCTTTCATCTTCAATTATGATTTCTAGTGATTTGATCATGTTACTTCTACATTCTCTCTACCTGATTTCAATTTCAATCATGAGGGGGTAGTACCTATCAAACTTTAATCCTCAATTCAGCTTTATCAAACCTATCAAGCAAACCTTGCTTGAGACTTGACAATTACCTATTTACAGGGGTGTTGACCTTGTCTTTTTCAATCAACTTATCTTTCTCCTGATGTGATCCTAAATCGATCTCACATTTCAACTTCATTCTTTGACTACATGTGATCCCAAATCAATCTCACAATAGTCAAAGAGGGGCAAATGTATGCACCCTAAAATGGTCGCCTAGACTTTGGGCCCACATTCTCCAATTTATCAATTCCCTGAATCAATGCTTTGCAATATTTTCAATTTAAGTCAAATTCCTTGATCAAATCCTAATTCTATCATTTATTCAATTATGTTCTATGGATTAACCATCTTATCCTAAATCTATATTTAATTAAAAGGAATTCCCTCCCCTTTTTAAATAAAAAGCCCCCACTTACTTCTTATCCTAAGTTACACAAATAAAGCATTATTCTTATTTTATAAAAAGAAGAAAAGGCCTTTTTGTCTCACATGGGGCACAAAATTCAACACTTCTTTCTCATTGGAGGAGACTAGTGCACATGGATTGATCCCACTTTCAAAATCCACCCTTGATCAAATGTTTTGCCTCTTAATCTCCATGGTCCATTCATCTTTAAAAGAGAGCTCTTTTCTCATTCATAGGATCCCCCATTTTTTATACTAATCTTATGCTGTAGGTTTTCTTGGTGACATTGGAGCTTTGGAGATCTTGTTGCATTCTAGTCTTCATTCTTGCATTATAGTTTAGTTCCTTTCATAGCATTCTTATCTATTTTCCTTTCATGCATTGTAGCTTAGCTCACATAGCTTAATTAGCAAAGGCTTGTAACACTCTCATTTCTATAGCTTAGTTTCATTCTTGCATCTTCATTCTAGTATAGTCGCATTGCATCTTCATCAAGATTCTTGAAGATATTGGCATTCTTGCCCTTGTCTCATTGAATCTCCCATTGCATGGTTTACAAGCAAGGTCATATGCTTAGTAGCTCTAGCTGAGAACCCTCTTAACACCCTTTCACTCCATGCCTAGGGATCTCTAGGTCACTTTCTCAAGGCTTCCAATTCATGGATTCTCTTGGAACTAATGACTTAGAGAAGTGCACATTTTGAGTGTACAATATCTTGTGGAAGTTGGTAGTGAAAATAGTTAGAATTTTTGGTTATACCAATTCACCCCCACTTAGTGTCATCTAGCATTAACAATTGGTATTAGAGCCAAGTTCCCTTAAAGAAGCCTAACAGATTGGGAAAGATATTTATGGTAAATATGGAGGGTTTTAGATACAAAAGGCAGCTTTAGGAAACAAATAAGATATCAATGAATTGAAGGATCAACTGAAGATGTCTATTTCTAAGAGACAAGAACTTTATGAGCAACTAAATGAGAGTCAAGACTATATTGAACACCTATCAGAACAAAGTGGATATGAGGAAGATGAAGCACTAGAATCCTTGTCTCGGGAGAATGAACAACTTCACAAGGATGAGAAGAATATAAAGAGTGGGTTAGAATATTTTTCTATTAAGATGGATCAGGAAGTGGAAGCTAGGAAAGTTGTTGAGGAAGAAAGGAAAATTTATGAAGATGCCCTAGAAGCTAAGGACCAAGCTTTGAAGGATAAGGAATATGAACTCTTCAAGTTTGATCAAGATGAAAATACCTTGCAGGTATATCTTCATGAGACTAGAGAGGAAATACAAGATCTAAGAGGTGAGATCAACAATCTAATAATGAGAAATGAATATTTGGGAAGAAAGAATAAAAAATTGTATAATGAACTAGATGCAACAAACAATTTGTTGAAGAAATTTAATGAAATTTCTACAAAGTTGGATGAGAAAATTAGGAACCAAAGGATGAGTGGTGAGACCCATGGTCTTGGCTATGATGATTTTGAAACCAGTGAATCATCTAGATCCAAGAAGCCCAAACAAGATGACAAGTCTTTGCCCAAGGTGAACAAAAAAAGTGTTGGTAAGAAATTTTATAAACCAATTTTTTTTATTTGTCACAATATAGGACATATTGCAAATGTGTGTTGGAATAGGCCTAGTACACCAGCATGTTCATTTTTTCATGAGGAGGATCATACTGCTAGGGTTTGTAGAAATAAACCTAATATGTTCAATGGTCACTGTTATAACTACAAGAAGTATGGTCATAGAAAAAGTGAGTGCAGGAAAAAGATGAACAATCATGGATCATTTGTGAACCAAAAAAGTCCTTATCAAAATAAGAACTAGTGGAATATTACATACTCACATTGCCACAACTATGGGAACATGGATGTTAACTATAGATTGAGGTTAAAGGAAGGTAATTATGGACCTTAGAAATTTTTTGGGATGACATATTTCCATTTTTATAAGATTGGACATATTGCCAGATTCTAAAGGTCAAGAAATCAAGGAAACCAACTAGAGAATAAAGGTGAATGATTAGAAAGGAAAGTAGATTGTGAATGTGGAAGATACCAGAAAGAAAATGAGTAGAGTATGGGAAAATAAGGATGAGAGAAAAATATCAAAAGGATCTACATCTCCATCAAGTGTGGATAATTCATCAAATAGCTAAGCCTATTTTGGCTTCGAGGGGAAATCATTGTCAGATCAATCTTAGACCCCCTAGAGGAATGTGTGGTAAGTTTTATCTGCATATTTAGATGCATAATTATGTATAGTGATGTGATGTGAACTTTGTATATATTACCTAAAGTGTTACCTATCATTAATTCAAAGGAAAATAAGAAAAGAATTGAAGCTATTTGTCTTGCTAAAGGGATTCACAAAAGAGAAAATAAATAAAAAAGGGGAAAAGTATGCAGAAGAGTAACCAAGAATATCACATGTTGTCAGTGATAATGATGAAGATGTTAAAGTGGTATCTTCAACAACCGATAGATCCTATCGATAGAAAAACAAGAAGTGCAACAATTAAATAGGTAAATATCACTTCACTAGAGAAGTTGCTAATGAAGAGAAAGGAAAGTTGCTAAGGCTGATACGCCTAAGTTGATGTAAAGAGCACAACAAGAAGCCAAGGAAATAATATATATCCTACATAACTCCTCCAAATTGATTTTCACACCAACCAATCCCACTGACCTTGGGATATGAAGTATATCAACCAAGTAGGGATTTATAGACACTTCTCAAACTTTTTCTTAACACCCCAAGGTCTTTCACCAACTTCACCAAATTGAAGACTTAGGGACGCCTTCCCTATTTTAGGAAAAATATAGAAATTTTCACCAGTAATATTCTCTATCCAACTCAAGGGTTGAAAAACCTTATTTGGTTAATATGAAGAGAGAATCAATTAGCAATTTGATTCCCCAACACACACAATTCTCCACACACAAACTAATCTACAAATCCTAGTAGGTCTCCCCAACTAGTTTTGGGTGTGCAACCTCCTACTCTAGATGAATCTAGACAATAAAATGGAATATTTGAGTACCCTTTTGTATTTTTCAAATATCCCCAAAGTCCCAAGAATTGACTCTACTCCTGCAGCACTACACCCACACAAGGTACATAGACCTAATTGGCTAGATTAGGCTTGGTTTACACTATGAGTGGTTAAGGATGGGTGCATAGAACCAATGTAGGGTTCTAGAAACATTCACCTACCTCAAAATGCTCCAAATCCACCTTCAAACTACTCTCATAAATCAAATCAATTGACTGCAACTACACCCCTACACACAACTGACTGGTTGAATACATAGAGATATTTAGCCTAGGGCTTGATGCCAAACCCTCCAAACTACTAAATCTTTCCCTGATATTTAGGAATCATGTATAATACATTCCTAATTTTTATTTCCCAAGTGGATATAGAATTCCACTAGGGAAATTACAAGTTAGGCCTCCATTTGTATGACAAACCTGAATTAGGCTCTTTCCTTGACTGCTTCAACAAAATGGAATATAACTTTAACCACACAAATCCAAAAAATATCACTCAACTACATTAGAACATATATTCACAAGGATTTTCAATCATATCAATTATTGTGTCATATCTCTTCGTACACATCCATACTAGGCAGGTTTTTCTCAAGAAACTCATGGTTTTTATTTGAATTTGCAACAAAAATGTCAAGTTACAATCTCTAACATCTTGGAGAGGTTTTTTCATATTTAAATATGTTCAAATATGATTTCCAACTAGTCTATGAATAGTTGTGACCGTTGGAAACTTATTTTGAACTTCTTGAGCAACTTTTTAAAAGTTGCTCGAGCAAATTTTATAACTTTTCCAAGTTTTTTGCAAGTTTTGCATTCTTGCACTCCTAAGGACTTAGATCATGACCTTAACCTATAGATGTAAAAAAATATTCTCTAAATGATTTAAAATCATTGAAATCATATCCAAAACACCTAAAACACACAAAACACCTAATCCTCCTATCACTTAAAAACCTAGAATCCAAGTGGACTAAGGCATCCTAAGGATTATAGATGTGCCTTGGGGATCCTTGACCACACAAATTGGATCAAAGCATGAAAAGAATGATCTCAAGGATATATCTTGTTATTACAACTCAAAACACAAACAAAACATAAAGATAATCTAGGATGTTACAAGGATCATCTTGTTGGAAACTGCAATTGAAAGAATTGTTTTATTATCATTGATGTCAAACCTTAATTGGTAAGACTATTGCTACTTAGGAAAGTACTATATCTATTTGAGTGTTGCTAAGGGGATAGGCAAGGTTGATAACAATAGCACCTAGAGAAAGGTTGAGTTATCTTGATACTACAAAGTGTACTTGACTATGTTGTACAATGATGAGACAATGTATTGTTTATACTAGTAAGATTGAAGACTAAACTGGTAGGCTTGACTAAGCAGAGAATGGATAAATCATGTTTAAGCTTAGTAATGTTAGTGTCAACCGAGTTAGTGTATGCCGAGCAAAATTCTAGTGTCGACCGAACAACAGTTAATTTTCGAGGAAGACTGTATAAGCTGAGGAAACATTTCTAGTAATGACCAAGCTTTCTACATGAAGACCAAGTAGTTGATCACAGTATTGACCGAGCATCAGCATTTTTACATTTGAAGAGAATTTAGTTTTGGAGCTGATATTGTTGAATTCTTGGATTATGTAAAATGTGTTGACTTTATTTATTGATTGTTCGATAGCATTAAATGCACTGTAAAATGTTTTATTGTAAATATTTAAGAGATTTGAGATGATTCTAGAAATGAAGTCGAAGAACATGAAGTGGGTAGATTCAATGAATCTGACCTAACCCTAAGATCTACGAATGAGATTGAGCGGCATAAGATGAGTTAACCTAATTGGGGAAAGTATTAAAGGGAACCTAAGCATTGGATATGTATGTGCATGGGGTGAAAAAGATAATGTTGGAAGATCAGTAAAGTTTTATTGACCGTATAAGCAGAAAAGGCTGAAGGAGAATTGTGATGATTTCTTGAAGAAAAGTTATGAGCAAATTAGAGATGGAGATGGAAAAGTTTCAAAGTTAGTAAACCAGCATTAGTGTATGGAATCAGATCTGATATTTGCAAAGTGAGTTGTATATTTTTCAGATAAATATTGCTACTACTTTCTAACCATTATAACAGTCAAAATCCTTTTAATAGAGGTTGACCTAACAGTCATATGTTAAATCCTTTGAACAAGGTTTCATTCTAATGGAGTGTATGTAAGTCCTATGATCAGGCTCACTTTTAACAGGGTGATTGAAATCCTTAAACTGGGTCACACCTGACAATGTGTATTGTAACCTTTGACAGGGTTGGCTTTTAACCGAGCTCACTTTAGAAAAGTGAAAATAATAGTAGCATGTTACAAAGTGGTTTTTCCTAAATTGGGTTTCCACTATAAATCCTGGTGTTAATACTTGTGTGAATGTTTTGGTTTGAACATTTCTGTGTTTTACAAGTTAAGTTACAGCTGGGTAGTGGACTGCATTGTTATATGTTTCTATTATTGAATCAGTGATGACTAAGTTTGTTTTGGTTATTGGATCTAATTTAAGGAAAAAATTTTAAGTTTTTTTTATACATCAGGACCTAAGAACAACTGATTCACCCCCCCTCTCTATTGTTCTAAATCATATTAACAATTGGTATCAGAGCTTTGTTGCTTATTATTAGTATTTACAAAAATCAAGTTTAAAGGGGCTTGAAGCAAATGATCAATATGTATAAGAAGGAGGTACGAAAGTTGAATAAGGAAAACTTCCCTATATGGAAAAGCTTGATGAAGCTGCATCTAGCCGGTATTGGTGACTCTACAAAGTACTACATTGAGAATGGATATGTTTCACCTATCACACCTTTGACTACCGAAGAAATGAGAGCTAAGCAAGAACATAATCAGGCAATGCTAGAAATTGCATCTACCCTAAGCTATCTAGAATTTTAGGACATTAAGGATTGCACAATTGCTAAGGAGATGTGGGACACTCTTGCAAGGATCTATGGTGGTGACTTAAATGTACTGAAAGAAAAGGCTGAGAGTCTTAGAGGTAAGTTTGATGAAATGAGAATGCAAGAAGGTGAAAACATTGCACAATATTGTGGTAGTGTTAGCACCTACAAAATTTTATGACTGTATGAATTATTCCCCAGTCTCTGCATTTTTCTCTATGTCCCTAGTCCTTGAAACCCTAGGTCTTTATTCAAATTTCTAGCCATTGGAGGTAAAAACCCTAAATTGTCTAGGCCAAGTTCTATTCCTTCGTTACCTTTTTCGGGCCACTTAAGTGATCTTTAAATGCATATGCACTTTTATTTCTCCCTTTAGTCGCTTGATCTCCCGATGAAAGTAGTATATTCCTTTTATCTGGTGACTTCCCAAAACACTTTGGTCACGCAATCTCTCTAAGCCATAGGAATATTCTCTATCCTTCAGAGACTTGGCAATTTTCTCTTAGTCACCAGATCTCCAGATGTGGTGGTTAGTCACTAGATCTCAGCAGTTAAGAATGACATTGAGTGACTCCATTGGTAGTTAGTCACCAGGTCTCTAAGTATATAGGTGATTAGTATTTTGGTTCAATGACTCAGTGATTTGCTCTTTGTCGCCAGGTCTCTAGACTTTATTTTGAGATTTCATGACCACTATGTCAATGTTTTCAAGATGGCCTCAGTCACCAAATCTCCTGAGAAAAGTCAAAGTCAACATAAGGTTCGGTGGTCCAATGATTATCATCAGATCAGGATCATGTGGTGGAGATTTAGTCACTGGATGAAATTGATAAGTGAATAAATTTTATGCAACTCAAAGATATACTATAGTCGCTGAATCGGGAGATGGTAGGCCCACATCATAAGGAATTGTACAGGTGGACCTAATGTCAGAGGATGCTGAGGTGTTGGATTTCTATTGGTTACTAGGCAGCGATGTGGTAGGTTGTCAGTGTGCTCAAAGATTATAAAAGATTCAGTGATCTGGTGACTAAGGAGGTTTTTAGTCTCCAGATATAACCCAGAGTTAAGATATCTTTCTATGATTTGGAGATTTATCTTAGTTGTGTATTCTCAGGGTTTAACCCCAGTTAAGAAAAATATTATGAGACTCAGCGAGGCTCTATGTCGCTAAGTCTCCAGATGATGCAAGGTTAAAGATAAAGGTTAACATCATGTTTGGCCTGAAAGTTAGGTTCTCCATTTGGTGACTCAGCGACTGTATAGTCTCAAAATCTCATGTTCCTCGCGGTTAAATGCTAAACCTTCAACGATCCAGTGACACAGTTATCTCTTGGTCATTGGATCAAATAGTTATGTCATGAAATCTCTCACAACTTAATATGGACCGTAGGATGGATGGAGTTGAAGATCAATGGTGGTCACAAAATCTTAGGAAGAAATTTGAAAAGTCAAAGAGCTTTGGTGATTAGGAGACTCCTTGTTAGTTGCTAGATCTCCAAGTCATGTGGTTGCTAAATTTTTTAAAGATTTAATAAAGTTCATGAGACTCAGAGACTATAGTTGCCAGATCTCATAATGAAAAATATGTATCTCAGGTAGCTTCTCAGTCATGTGATCGTGCAAAGAGAAATTTTTCTTCCATGACTGAAATAGACTATAGTCAGTGGGTCACCAAATGATAGAAATATTAAGGGTTTCTTGTAGTTGCCTGATCAGGGAAGGATGAAAATGTATTCAGCGACTAAGTGTTGGGGCCTTAGTTGCGTAATCTCCAGATATAAAGTCAAAAGGTTTCAAAACAGTCTGTTTCACCGCAGTCAGGTAATCTCATGATGATGATGTAGTTAGTGATTTTGTCTCGCGACTTAGAATCACTTGAGTCACGTGATCTTAGGAAAATGTAGTAGTTAGAGAGATGACTGTGAGATCATGAGACTACAGTCATTGAATCGCTAAGTATAACTAAAGTTAAATAAGATGTCTGGTGATCTCAGGACTAAAATAAAATGTAAACCAGGATTCCTATTATGAGTTAAGTTGTGGAGCCTAGGAAAGGTGAGATGATCTGACAGTGATGATATAAAGTGGATCTCAGTTTGAATGCTGGTCATTGATGAGCTATCTCGTGCCAGACATATAGTTGTTTCTTCCAGATTTAAAATTATTAAGGGTTTCAGCAACTAAGGACTGGTATTCAATGCTTAGGCGATCGATCTACTAGATTTGATTTTGTTCACTATTGTAGTGTGGTCTAGAGAGGTGATAATTGATTATGGAGGATGTCTGTACCATAGAGAGTGGGTATTACAGTAACTCAAGGCATGTTGCAGGTGAATGATCAAACTGTTAAGCGTAGTGAATTCATGATCTTCGGTACATTGCTCTGAGAACTATCATAAATGAAGATCATTCTTGGATCTGATCAGACTAGGTTGCTTGGTTTTCCTCCAATGTAATAAATTTTGATTAAATCTAGTTGGTTTGGTGGGTGAAAACCCTAACCCTTTCCCTAGTCATCCGTAGCTTGTTGCATCTTGATTTTTGGGATTCCAAGATGACTAGTGGTATATATTGTATCTATTTTTATTTTTGTGGGGTTGATGATCTTTTGAGAAATTGAACAAGGAGAGCCTAGATTTAGGGTTTGTTTCCTAGTATTTTGTTATTTTGGCAATGTATTGATTCTACAAATTTTAATGAGAATACACTTGAGTTCCAATCTCATATTTATATTTTTCTTCTTGTCTTCATCTTGGATTCTTATATATTAATGTCACAAAGTGAGTTAATATATGGTATACAAAGTATATTGTGAAGTTATCTTTGAGTTCTTGACAAAGTTAGGATTAAAGTCTTTAAGGTAGTTTGAGAGAATGCATGGTGAAATAGGAATTTGATGATTATGTTTGGGAGTGAGAGGGATAATAGGCAAAGCACTTATTCTAAGTTCAAGAATGTTTGAGTTAGGGTTTTCAGTTGATATATGTTATTGAGTGACTCTATGCCCTAGGTTAAGACATTGATCTATTCTCTAGAGGTAGTTCATCATCATCAATCACAAATATAAATGATAAAAATTTTAAATCAATTAGTAAAGGATATAAATGTATAATATTTAGTGATTCCTTTCAAGAAGTGAATCAAGGGTACACCCACCTGAGCATCTAGGCTCAAAGTGTAGGAGGATCCTTGTTGATCTTGTTAATTGGCCCTTTTCCTTGTAGACTTTGGAGTGGTGATAGATTCAGTGACATTAGTTTGTCAATCATAGTGTAAACCTACAAGTAGAAAGAGAAGGGGAACCAACAAGTAGAATAAAAGAAGTTGTGAATGCTATTAGAGCAGCAAATGGGGTTATTGATGATGAAACTATAATTGGGAAAGTACTAAGAACCTTGTGTCCTATATATGCTATTAAGATCTCAACTATTCAAGAATCTAGATGCAACTCTGATAATGTGCTTACTTTGGAAAGCTTGGTTGGTAAGTTGACTACTTTTGAACTCTCTAACTATGATAATTTCACTATTGGAAACATTGGTAATGTTGAATCTGCTTTCAAGTCACGGCTAGTTCTCAATAAGCCAAAAAAAGAAAGAGAAAGATGCATCAGTGAAAGTGAAAGTGAAAGTGATAGTGACACTTCTAATGAAGAACTGGAAGATCTAGAAGCTCTTATGGCTAGAAGACTAAGAAGAGGAAAAGGAAAGTATAAAGGTAAACTCCCTATTATATGTTTTGCATGTAATAAAGTTGGTCATATAGCTGCTAGATGTCCTAACGGGAAGGATAAAGATGATGAAAGAAAAAGAAAACACAAAGATAGAAGAGATGACAAAAGCTACCAAAGGAACAAGGACTACAAAGGAAAAGGTAAGAAATCTTGTTACATTGCTGAAGAAGAGATTGACACTGATAGTGATGATTTTGAAATTGAGGTAGTCTATGTTGCAATGAAAGATGAATCTGATGAGGATGAGAAAACTGCATTGATATCCTATGTGAACAAGAATGATAAATGGATTATTGACAGTGGTTGTTCACATCACATGACTGGTGA
The DNA here is from genome assembly GCA_027943335.1 of Chamaecyparis obtusa. NCBI lineage: Eukaryota > Viridiplantae > Streptophyta > Pinopsida > Cupressales > Cupressaceae > Chamaecyparis > Chamaecyparis obtusa. Next base: position 519,179 of record BSBK01008330.1, on the reverse strand, counting down.
CAAAAATAAGTTTGAGACCTTACATCATTATAGAGGTAAAAGTGTAAAATTTGGTAATGATGCACCATGTCCTGTTAGTGGAAAATGTTTGATTAAACTGACTGATAAGATACCTTGTGAAAATGCATATTGGGTTGAAGGTCTTAATTATAATTTTTTAAGTGTTTCTTGGCTCAAAAAAACTAGTTACCGAGTGGAATTTCATCACAAGCAAGCTAAAATATTTGATGCTACTGGAGAACTAATTGGAAGTGGAGATCAGACTAGAGGTAATTTTTTCTATCTTGACCTATCTGAAGAAACATGTTTAATTGCACAACTTGATGATATTTGGTTATGGCATAAAAGGTTGTGTCATGTTAACTTTGACAATCTGGTAGAGATAAGTAAGAAGAAAAAGGTAAGAGGTCTACCTAGATTGAAGAAACCTGAGAATGTGATGTGCAAGGAATGTCAGTTAGGAAAGATGACAAAGTCAAGTTTTAAGAGCAAATCCTTTACTTCTGAAAACATTTTAGATTTGGTTCATACTGACCTTTGTGGACCTATGGGTGTACAAAGTTACTATGGTGCTAGATACTTTATCTTATTTGTTGATGATCATACTAGGATGATGCATGTAATGTTTCTAAAAGAAAAATCTGAAGCTTTTCAATCCTTTAAGTGGTATTTGGCTAAGGTTGAGAAGGAGACAGGTAGGAACCTAAAATGTCTTAGATCTAACCAAGGTGGAGAATTTACATCAAATGAATTCAATCTATTTTACAATGATAGAGGAATTAAAAGAGAGATGTCTGCACCTAGAACACCTCCATAGAATGGTATAGCAGAAAGAAGAAACAAATCTATCTTGGATTGTGCAAGGACATTATTGATTGAAAAGAATGTGGCACAGAAATAATGGAAGGAAGCTATAAGCACTATTGTCTACACTCTTAACTGGGTACAGATCAAGAAAGGTACAAATATGACACCCTATGAATTATGGTATGGACATGCACCAAGCGTTAAATACTTTAGAATCTTTGGAAGTAAGTGCTATATATTAAAAGACACTAGGAATGGAAAGTTTGATGCTAAGAGTGATGAAGGCATATTCCTAGGATATTCCACAAAAATTAAAGCTTACAAGTGTTTGAACTCTAACACTAACAAAATTGTGGAAAGTGTGAATGTGAAAATTGATGAGTATGCAGAAAGAAATGAAGTTGATAGCAAAAGAGAACCAGAAGATTATAGATCTTTTGTGTACATTGAGGAAGAAGAAGAGGCAAGTAATAGACTTGCACCTTATTCTGAGTCTCAAGTAAGCAATGTTGAGCAACAGATAAATGCTGCTGAGCATTAGGAAAATAGTGCAAAAAGAGAACAAGAACATGCCAAGTAACAGACAAATGCTACCAAGTATTAGGAAGAGGTTATCGAGCATTCAGAAGCTGAATCTGACAATCTTGTTGGGGAACCTAATGAAATAGAGGAGAGAAGAGTTGAACCTATTTTGGAAAAATATGTAAGAAGACATCACAAGCTTGAACAGATAATTGGAGACAAAAATACTGGAATTCATACTAGAAGTAAGAATAAGGATCCAACATGCCTACTGTGTGAATTTGAACCTAAGTCAACTAGAGAGGCATTAGAGAATGAAGACTAGATACAGGCAATGAATGAAAAGATTGAGAAGAATGATACTTGGACTCTGGTGCCGAGACCTGAAAACAAAAATGTTATAGGAACAAAGTGGGTGTTTCAAAATAAGATGACTAAAAATGGTGAAATAACTAGGAACAAAGCTAGGCTGGTATGCAAAGGCTATGCACAAGAAGAAGGAATAGATTATGGGGAGACATTTTCCCCTATAGCTAGATTGGAAGGAGTAAGAACTCTTCTTGCATATGTTTCTTATAAATATTTCAAGGTATATCAAATGGATGTCAAGTCTGCATTTTTAAATGGTATACTAGAAGAAGAAGTTTACATAGAACAGCCAAAAGGTTTCATTGATCCAAACAGAAGACACATGGTGTGCAAACTGAACAAAGCACTATATGGATTGAAACAAGCTCCCAGAGCATGGTATGAGAGGTTGCACAACTACTTGATATAGATTGGATTTTCAAGAACAAATGACACAAGCAATCTGTACATGAAGGATGAAGAAGGTAAAGGTATCCTGTTGGCAAAAAAATTTGTGGATGACATTATTTTTGGTGGACAAGATGCATTGTGTAAAATATTTTCAAATGAAATGCAAACTGAATTTGAAATGAGCATGTTTGGTGAGATCAAATTCTTTGTTGGTTTACAAGTATATCAGAGGAAGAAAGGAATTTTCATTACACTGTCTAAGTATGTTAATGAAATACTGAAAACTTTTGGGATGGAAGATACTAAACCAGTGAGTACTCCTATGGTTACTGGACAAAACCTATCTAAGAATGATGATGCTGCAGAAGTGAATCAGACCTTGTACAGATCCATGATTGGAAAATTGTAGTATGTTGTACATAGTAGACTAGATAGTGCACTAGCTATTGGGATTGTGGCAAGATTCTCTGCCAATCCTAAAGAAACACACATGATGGCTGTGAAAAGAATTATGAGATACTTGAAAGAACTGTTGACTATGGTCTATATTATAAGAAGGATGACAAATTTGAACTCAGAGTTTATATAGATGTTGATTGGGAAGGAAATGCAGATGACAGAAAGAGTACTGATGGTGGAGCTTTCTTTCTTGGACAGATATTAGTCTCCTGGATGAGCAAGAAACAAAATTGCATTTCCCAATCTACTACTGAGGCCGAGTATGTTGCTGCTGCAGTAAACTGTTCAAATCTAGTATGGATAAAACAATTGTTGATAGGCATGAAAGAAGAAATCACTGAACCTATTGCTATTTTCTATGACAACACAAGTGCTATCAATATTTCTAAGAATCCAATGATGCACACTAAGACCAAGCACATAGCAATCAAGTTTCACTACTTGAGAGAATTAGTATAGGATAAAGAAGTTCGAACGGAATATGTGAATACAAAAGAACAATTAGCATACATATTCACTAAAGCTTTACCTAGAGAAGCTCATGAGTATTTGAGAAGTCAATTAGGGGTCCTTCCCCTAACTAAGGCTGCCTAGTCAAGCTAGGAGCATTGTATCAAATATGCTACAGCAAAATATTTGACAAATTGATGCAGAAGATTGTCACACTTTAGGGCTGGCCTAGAGTTGTGAAAAGGAGCAAAGACAAGGAATCAGTCATAAGCAAGATGACAGAGGGAGAAAACATTGAGCTGCACAAATATTATCTACATCTGATGGATGTATGTTTTAGTTGCTGCTTTGGCATTTTAGTCAAAGAGGGAGATGAACTGATATGATAACACATGACACTAAAAAATAAGGGTGATGAACTGAAATGAAGGATCAAGATAGAGGGAGATCTAAATACTTATGATGGTCACAAAAGTGAGGCTTATAGGATTCTAAATTAGAATGAAGCTAAGGATATTATAAATAATTCTCTGATGGATAGATAAGTTTTTGGATTGGTTGGTAATCCATGTGTTATTCAGGTGATATCATATGCTGTTGCCATCAATGCCAAAGAGGGAGATTGTTGGAAACTCCAATTGAAACAATTGTTGTATTGTCATTGATGTCAAACCTTAATTGGTAAGACTATTGCTACTTAGGAAAGTACTATATCTATTTGAGTGTTGCTAAGGGGATAGGCAAGGTTGGTAACAATAGCACCTAGGGAAAGGTTGAGTTATCTTGATACTACAAAGTGTACTTGACTATGTTGTACAATGATGAGACAATGTATTGTTTATACTAGTAAGATTGAAGACTAAACTGGTAGGCTTGACCGAGCAAAGAATGGAGAAATCATGTTTAAGCCAAGTAATGTTAGTGTCAACCGAGTCAGTGCATGCCAAGAAAAATTCTAGTGTCGACTGAACAATAATTAATTATTGAGGAAGATTGTATAAGCCGAGGAAACATTTCTATTAATGACCAAGCTTTCTACATGAAGACCAAGTAGTTGATCACAATATTGACCAAGCATCAGCATTTTTACATTTGAAGAGAATTTAGTTTTGGAGCCGACATTGTTGAATTCTTGGATTATGTAAAATGTGTTGACTTTATTTATTGATTGTTTGAAAGCATTAAATGCACTATAAAATGTTTTATTGTAAATCTTTAAGAGATTGGAGATGATTCTAGAAATGAAGCCGAAGAACATGAAGCAGGTAGATTCAATGAATCTGACCTAACCCTAAGATCTATGAATGAGATTGAGCGGCATAAGATGAGTTAACCTATTTGAGGAAAGTATTAAAGGGAACCTGAGCATTGGATATGTAGGTGCATGGGGTGAAAAAGAGAATGCTAGAAAATTAGTAAAGTTTTATTGACTGTATAAGCAGAAAAGGCTGAAGGAGAATTGTGATGGTTGCTTGAAGAAAAGTTTCAAGCAGATTAGAGATGGAGATGGAAAAGTTTCAAAGTTAGTGAACCAACATTAGTGTATGGAATCAGATCTGATATTTGCAAAGTGAGTTGTATATTTTTTAGATAAATATTGTTTCTACTTTCTAACCATTGTAACAGTCAAAATCCTTTTAACAGAGGTTGGCCTAACAATTATATGTTAAATCCTTTGAAAAAGGTTGCATTCTAATGGAGTGTATGTAAGTCCTATGACAAGGCTCACTTTTAATAGGGTAATTGAAATCCTTTAACCGGGTCACACCTGATAGTGTCTATTGTAACCTTTGATAGGGTTGGTGTTTAATCGAGCTCACTTCAGAAGAGTGAAAATAATAGTAGCATGTTACAAAGTGGTTTTTCCCAAATTGGGTTTCCACTATAAATCCTAGTGTTAATACTTGTGTGAATATTTTGGTTTGAACATTTCTATGTTTTACAAGTTAAGTTACAGATGGGTAGTGGACTACATCGTTATATGTTTCTATTATTGAGTCAGTGATGACCAAGTTTGTTTTGGTTATTGGATCTTCTTTAAGGAAAAGTTTTTAAGTTTGTTTTATGAATCAAGACCTGAGAACAACTGATTCACCCCCCCTCTTTGTTGTTCTAATTGTGGAAAAATGGTCAACGCTCCCCTTAAGATTCATGACATGGCTTAACCACCTCATGTATCTTCTATAAGTCTAGTGGTTGTATCAAGCATTAACAGGTTGATCTTTTGGTGCAGTGGCAACCACTACTTGTAACAAGTGGTATCAGAGCTTGGTCATAGGTTTGAATCCCCTCAAGTAACACTAAGGGGGAGATTGTTGGAAAAATGGTCAGCACTCCCCTCGAGATTCATGACATGGCTTAACCGCCTCCTGTATCTTCTATAAGTCTAGTGGTTGTATTGGGCATTAACAGGTCGATCTTTTGGTGCAACAGCAACCACTACTTGTAACACATCTTGGATATTTCCTTGTGTGCCCTGCACCATACTCCTCAACACAAAAGGAACTCAAGTCTTGTGAGTTGGGATCTCCTCCAGATTGAATCCAACTTGCCTAATAGTTATAGGGGTAAGCCAAGTAGCATCTTATAGGGGTTGATTACTCCATTTGACCAGGTACTCATAGTAAGTGCCTCTCCTTGTTTTGTTTCTCACCATTTTGTCATGGATGCATTCTACATTTGGCTTGGCTTTAGGAACCACTACTCTGAGATGTTCGTTTGATTGTTCTCCTACATCCAAAGCATTAGTACTAGCACTTTTTTAAGGGTAGATGTCAAAGACATTGAAAATAGAATATAAAACAATATCAGTAGGTAAGTCAATTTTATAGGGCATTATTGCCATATTTTTCAAGGATTTTGAAAGGTCCCAGTTTCTTCATCATTAGCTTGGTATACTTTTCATTTGGAAACATCTCCTTCTTGAGGTGAATCACCATATCTCTGAATTTGGATTGAAGATCTCTTCTCTTCTTATCTTCCCCCTGCTTGTATTTATTAGTAGTATGCTTGAGTTTGTCTTGGACTTGCTAATGGATTTCCTTCATGGATTATATAAAATCTTCAACCTGTGCACTCCTCTTCTCCATGTCTCTTAAGTCTCTAAGTTTGAGGATCCCTCTAGGATGTCCTCCATATACAATCTGAAATGGTTTTAGGACTGTACTCCTATTTACAAAATCATTATAGGAGAATTATGCATGAGCCAATACACTATCCCAACTAGTGCCATTTTGTTTTGTTAGACATCTTAACAAATTTCCCAAGGATCTATTGATTACTTCTTTCTAGCCATAAGACTAAGGATGATATGTTGAAGAAAAACATAAATTTGTTCCTAGTTTCCTCCAAAGTGTTCTCCAAAAGTGGCCTAAGAATTTAGGATCTCTCTCAAAGATTATGGATAATGGTAAACCATGCAATCTAACAACTTCTTTTAAGAATAACCTTACAATGTGAGAGGCATCATGTGTGGTCCTACAAGGAATTAAGTGAGCCATTTTTTATAATGTATCTACCACCACATAGATGTTATCACATCTTGATCTAGTTCTAGGCAACCCCAATACAAAATTCATGGTTATGGAATCCCAAGGTTTAGAATGAATGGGTAATGGGGTGTATAGACCTGCATTAGAGGCATGGCCTTTAGCCTTTTGACATACCAAGAAAATTTCCACAAAATTTCTAACATCAGTCTGCAATCTTGGCCAAAAATAATACCTCCTCACTTTCTCAAGTATTTTGTCCATCCCAAAATGTCCTACCATGTTTTTGCAATGCTTTTCCTTTTATAATGTTTTCCCTCATAGATCCCTTGGATATGCATAATTGACTAACTTTAAAAAGCAGTCCTTCTTGTAACACAAAATTTGCAAAATCAATGTGATATTGATCTGATTACTCCATACAAACTTGATAGGCCTCCTTGAAATCTATGTCATCCTTTTACATGTCTTTCATAGAGTGGATTCCAACACTCTCCAATTGGATTTCTTGAACTATGAGGTTCCTCCTACCCAAAGCATCTGAAACCTTATTTGATGTGCCCTTGATTGAAGATACTTTATCCATTTGATTTTCTTGTGATTCAACTTGTCCTTCCTATTTAGGAAGCTAAGTGCATTATTGTTAGTGTACACAACAAACTCTTTTGGAAATAAGTAATGCCTCCACTTCCTAAGTGACTGTACCATGGAATACAGCTCAAGGTCATAGGTGGAGTAAATTTTTTTTCCTCATTTAGTTTCTCACTAAAGAAGGCAACAAGCCTTCCTTCTTGTCTTAAGACTCCCCCAATAGCCCTCTTACTTGCATCACACTCTATTGTGAAGACCTTGTGAAAATCAGGCAAAACTAGAATAGTTTGTTCTACAACCCTCCTTTTTAGATATTCAAAAGCATCATTTTCCTTATCATTCCAGACAAAATTACATTTCTGACCACCTTTTATAGTATCTATCATTGAGGCACAAACACCATTGAAATTCTTTATAAACTTCCTATAAAAACTTGACAATCCATGAAATCTTTTTACCTCTGATGTTGTTCCTGGTGTAGGCCATTTGATGATGGCTTCAACTTTGGTAGGGTCCATCTTGAGGTTGTTGTGGGAGATCAAGAAACCCAAGAACACATGTTTTTTCCTCATAAATACACATTTTTCTAAATTAATCTTCAACTGCTCCTCATGGAGTCTCCTCAAGACTTGATCCAAATGATCTAGATGCTCATCCATGTTCCTGTTAAAAATCAGTATATCGTCAAGATAAATAGCCACAAACTTATTAATGAAAGGTTTCAAATTCTCATTCATGGGTCTCATAAAGGTTCTATGAGAATTTGAGATTCAAAATGGCATCACCAACCACTCATAGAGCCCTTTTGTAGTCTTGAATGCAATTTTCTACTCATCCCCCTCTCTTATTCTGATTTGATGATAACCACTTTTTAGGTCCACCTTTGAATAATAACTTGCACCCCCTAGGAAATCCAATAAGTCCTATATTCTTGGCATGGGAAATCTATATTTGATGGTGATCCTATTGATTTCCCTTGAGTTAGTACAAACCCTCCATGTAGCTTCCTTTTTGGGTGCTAAGATAGAAAGAACTGCACAAGGGCTTATACTCCTCCTGATAAACCCTTTTCTCAACAACACCTCTATTTTGTTAGCTATCTCCTCATTCTTCTTTGGTGTCATCTTATATTCTAACTTATTAGTTAAAGTGGCCCCTGGTATGAGATCAATGCAGTGGCTTACCTCCCTATGAGGTGGTAGTGTCTCTGATGTGCTAGCAGGGATCAAACCTTGATACTTGCCTAGGAGTTCTCTCACCTCCTTAGGAACAATCTCCCTCTCTTGCATACTACCCTTGGGTTCCTTTCTTTTCATCTTTTTGGGTTTGACTACCAAGGAAAATCATGGGGAATTCTCTTCTTTCATAGTCTTCATAAACTCCTCTCCTACAAGCATGATAATACCCCCTACTATTTTATCATTTACATCCTCTTGGAGTGGTCTCAGGGTGTAGTTTATACCATCATTGGTTATATGGTACACATTTTTTTCACCCTCATGTCTAGCCCTCACATCATATTTCCAAGGCCTTACATGTAGAAGGTGGCATGCATCCATTTTACATATATCACATAAAACTTTATCCTTATAGCCCCCTATCTTAAATTCTATCCAAACCTGCTCACTGATGAAGGTATTTGTATTCTTAGTTAACCATGATGCTCTATAGGAATATGTGTGCGGTATCCTTTGCAACTTGATTTTATTAACCATCTCTACTGAAGAAATATTATTTGTGGAACTGGAATCAACAATCACCATACATACCTTTCCATTTACCTTGTATTGGGACTTGAACAAAGAATTCCTTTGTGGTGGCTCCTTCGTTATTGGTGTCTTCAAGAGGGTCCTTTGTATCATCACATTCTAATGCAGGAGCATCTCGGGTCCTTGGCAATCCTGTGTCACCAAAAACATTTTGGAGTTTGTCTATGTTACTCGGTTCCTACTTTGACCAATTTGGTCGGTAGTTGGTTGGTTTCCTTTGGTTACTGAGTCTGGTCAGTCATTTCCTGGGTGGTTGGTTGTTTCACTGGTGCTTGGCATTGCTTGTTTGCTACTCGGTCATCCTTGCTCACTGACGGGTTTAGTTTTGTTTTTTGTTGAGGCTGACTTGTGCATTGTATTGGATCATGGATTTAATGTTGGCATCCATCATTGGGAAGCGTGTGGTCCTAGATCTAACTATTTCTTCTATTGATTATGGATCTGAAGGCTAACTCAGTTCAGTAGCCTCTTGTATAAATGTAGTTGTTTGGTTTTAGTTTAGAGAGTGAGTTTTGGGGACAGAGGATAGTATACATTAGATTGGAAATTTGTAACAAATCCTCGCATGTTTGAGGACTTCTGAGATTCATTTTAATATTAGGTCATAACTGGGAAGGCCTTATAGCCTAGCATGTATGATTCAATTGATAGAAATATATGAAAGATCTGTCATTCTCTCTCACTGTTGTATTTTTTTGCTTCCGCATGTGTTGAGCAGGCTTGGATCATCAGGGTGCACCAACCTTTGGCCCCTCTTGACACCTGCCTTGCATCAGGTGGTATCAGAGCGAGGTGAGATCTTGATCTAGGTCTATGGATCTAGGTTTGTAGGTTCCTCTTGAAGCCCTAGTTGATTGTTGTGGGGTAGCAGATTGTGATCTAACCTGTAATTGCATAGGGTTGTCAAAATGGTTCGTGGGAGGGGAGATGCAGATCCAGGATTGGAAGATATGCTAAGGCATATTGCTGCTAGGTTAGAAGCCATTGAAACAGCCCAGAGAAGAGGCAGACATCTTGAAGATGTTAGTGATGATGAAGTTGAAGAAGAACAGGTGAATGCAGAACCTGTACCTATTATGGACCAAGGTGAGGAAATATTTTTGAAGGCTTTGACAAGTCTGAAATCTACACCACATTTTAATCCTCCTGAGTATGGTGGAAAGCTGGCTTCTCATGAATTGGTGGACTAGATCACTGAGATGGAAAAGTATTTTAAATATGAGAACATTCCTGAAGATAAGAAGCTAAATATTGCAAGTACAAAGTTGAAAATCCATGCATCCCTATGGTGGGAACATCTGCAATTGGATAGGAAAAGGAAAGGCAAAGACAAAATCAAGGTATGGAATAAGATGGTAAATAAATTGAAAGGAAAGTTCTTACCCTATGATTATTAGATTAACCTAGTTCGACGAATGCAAAGTCTAAGGCAAAAGGATAGCTCGGTAAAGGAATATACTGAGGAATTCTATAGATTGGATATCAGATCTGGATATGATGAAGATGATTTGGAAAGGATTGTTAGATACCCAAATGGTTTGAGAGTTTCCATCCAAGAGGAAATTAGTATGGTCAAGTTGGACAATATTGAAGAGGCTTATCAATTTGCTTTGAAAGCCGAGGAGAAATTGAACAAAAGACATGAGCAGAGACAGAGAGGAAGAGGTGGTAGATTCCCTAGAGGAAGAGGTAGATCTAATGGTGAGAATGGTAGATCTGAACCTGAAAAGACAAATCTGGACAAAGGCAAGACCGAGTGGAAAGGTGAAAGTTCATCTAGAGGTAGAGGCAATAACTACCGAGGTGGTTATAGTAGAGGAAGTTTCTGAGGAGCTTGCTACAATTATGGAGAAGGACATAAGTCATTTGAATGTACACAAGTAAGAAGGCTGGTAGTAGTAGAAATGCTTTGGTGCAAGAAGAGTCACTGAATGAACCTGAGAAGGAAAACAACTTGATGGTAAGGAGAGCACTGTGGAATGAAAGCAAAAAGGAAGATTTGATAAGGAAAAAAATTTTCAAGACCAGATGTAGAGTTTCTGATAAATTTTGGACGGTAATCATTGACAGTGGTAGCTTGGAGAATCTAGCATTTGAGGAGATGGTCACAAAATTGCAGTTGAAAAGGCTGGAACATCTGAAGCCCTATCAGATTTCATGGATCAAGGATGAGCATACACTCCTGGTAAGTGAGCAATGTTATGTGAATCTAAAGATTGGAAAATACTATGATAAGGTGTTGTGTGATATCATGCCTATGGATTGTTGTCATATTTTATTAGGTAGAACTTGGCAATATGATAGACATGCTATATATGATGGGAGATTGCATAAGTATACTATTGCGGTTGATGGAAAGAAACAAATCTTATTTCCATTGATGGAAGAACCTGTTAGTAATGTTTGCACATCTATGAAATTTTTCCCGATGGAAGGAAGGAAGGTTGTTAAAGATTTGAAAAGGAATTATGTATGTTTTGATGTAATTCCTAACAAATCGAGTAAGAAAATAGAAGATAATATTCCTGAGGAGATTGATAAGTTACTCACTGAGTATAGTGAAATCATTTTTGATAATGTACCTAATGGTTTTCCACTGAAAAGAAGCATTGATCATTGCATGGATCTAATCCCTGGAGCTAGTTTACCGAATAAGGCACCTCATCGGCTAACACCTACTGAGAATTAGGAATTGAATCGACAGATTCAAGAACTACTGGAGAAAGGTTTGATCAAAGAAATTTTAAGTCCTTGTGCAATACCTATTGTATTGGCACCTAAGAAGAATGGAGAATGGAGAATGTATACTAATTCCGGAGCAATGAATAAGATAACAGTGAAGTATAGGTTTCCTATACCGAGAATGGATGACATCATGGATAGTTTGACTGGAGCAAAGTATTTCACAAAGATTGATTTGAAAAGTGGATATCATCAGATCAAAATCAGAGAAGGTGATGAATGGAAGACTACTTTCAAGACAAAAGAAGGTGTGTATGAGTGGTTGGTTATTCCTTTTGGTTTAACTAATGCAACGAGTACTTTTATGAGGCTGATATATGAAGTTTTGAAAAAATTCTTGGGTAAATTTGTGATTGTATATCTTGATGATATTCTGATATTTAGTAAGACCAAAGAAGAACATTTGTTGCATGTTAGACAAGTTTTGCAAAGATTGAAAGAGGAAAAAGTTGTTGATAAATCTGAAAAAGTGTTCATTCATGAAAGAGGAGATTGTGTATTTGGGATTTGTGATCTTAGTTGATGGTTTGAAGATGGATCCTAAAAAGGTTGAAGCTATTTTGAATTGGCCTACACCTGTGAATGCTAGTGAGGTAAGATCATTTCATGGTTTGGCAAGTTTTTACCAAAAATTCATAAGGAATTTCAGTTCAATTTGTAATGCTATGACTGAGACTATGAGAGGAGACAAAAGGGAATTCAAGTGGATACATGGAGGTGATAAAATTTTTGAGAATTTGAAGTAGAAGGTTGCTGAATTACCTATTTTGGCATTACCTGATTTCAGTAAAGTATTTCAAGTGGAATGTGATGCAAGTGGAAGTGCAATTGGAATTGTGTTGAGTCAAGAAGGTAAACCTGTTGCTTTCTTTAGTGAAAAGTTGAATGATGCTAGAAGGAAATATTTTGTGTATGATCAAGAATTCTATACTATTGTTCAAGCACTGAAGAAATGAAGACATTATTTGATACCGAGTGAATTTGTGTTGTATACTGATCATAAGGCTTTACAGTATTTGGGTAGTCAGAATAAGTTGAATCAGAGACATATGAAATGGGTTGAGTATTTGTAGAGTTATACATTTGTGACAAAGCATAAGAGTGGAGTCACTAATCGAGTTGCTGATGCATTGAGTAGAAGAAGATCTTTGATGACCGAGATGAAAATTGAAGTTCTAGGTTTTGATGAGATGAAAGGTTTGTATGCAAATGACCCTAATTTTTCTGAGCCATGGAGAAAGTGTAGAGCACCTATTCAAGATCAACAAGATACTAAATGGGATGAATATTTTATTCAAGAAGGTATGTTGTTCAAAAGTATTCATTTGTGTATACCGAGAGGAGTAATGAGAACTAATTTGATCAAAAAGAAACATAGCAATGGTTTGGCTGGATATTTTGGCATTGATAAAACATAGAATTTGCTTAAGGAGAAGTACTTTTGGCTGCAGTTGTATAAAGATGTTTAGAAATTTGTGAAAAGCTGTGGAATTTGTCAAGTTGCAAAAGGAGTAAGTCAGAATATTGGTTTGTATGTACCGATTGGTGTTCCTGAGAAACCTTGGATTGACATTAGTATGGACTTTGTTCTTGGCTTACCGAAGATAGTAAGAGGTAATGATTTTATATTTGTTGTTGTGGATATATTTTCTAAGATGGCACATTTTATACCTTGTAGAAAGACATCAGATGTAGTACATGTAGTAGATCTTTTCTTTAAGGAAATTTTCAGAGTGCATGGATTACCGAAGAGTATTATCTTTGACCGAGACAGTAAATTTGTTGGATACTTTTGGAAGACCCTTTGGAAGAAATTTGGCACTGAGTTGAAATATAGTTCTACATTTCACCCACAAACTGATGGACAGACTAAAGTTGTGAACAGAAGTTTGGGAAATCTTTTGAGATGTTTAATTGGAGACACACTGAGTAATTGGGATTCTATGTTGGCACAAGAAGATTTTCCATACAATAACTCAATGAATAGGAGTACTAGAAAAACACCATTTGAGATTGTGAATGGCATACAACTGAGAGGAATATCTTATTTGAGAGACATTGATGATGAAAATAAGAGAAGTGTTGAAGGAGTGAAGTTTGCTGAGTACATGAAGACATTGCATGAATATGTGAAGCTGAAGCTGGAAAACAGTAATCAGAAATACAAAGATAGAACTTATAGGTCAAGAAAACATAAGACTTTTGATGTTGGTGATGAAGTGATGGTTCATTTCAAGAAAGGTTGGTTTCCTGTTGGAACATATGGAAAGCTAAAGATGAAAAAGTTTGGACCTTGCAAGATTTTGAGGAAATTTGACAATGGAAATGCATATGATATTGAGTTACGTGATGACATGGACATATCACCGATTTTCAACATTTTTTATTTGTATGAGTATCATGAACCTGATTAAGAAATGACAGTATCGATAGAATATCCTAAGAAGCAGAATGAAGAGATTGAACAGATTCTGAATCAAAGAGTTGGCAAGAGTACAAGAGGAAAATAGTATATGGAATATCTGGTAAAGTGGAAGAATAGACCAATGGAAGATAGTTCATGGATTTCATAGTCTGAGCTGGATGCAGCTTAGATCATACCTACCAAATGATTTGAAGAATCATTTCAAAATAACCCCAGGTGTCTGATGCAGGAGCATCCCGGGTCCTTGGCAATCTTGTGTCACCAAAAACATTTTGGAGTTTGTTCGTGTTACTTAGTTCTTGCTTTGACTGAGTTGGTCAGTAGTTGGTTGATTTCCTTTGGTTACCGAGTGTGGTTGGTCATTTCCTGGGTGATCGATTGTTTCACTGGTGCTTGGCATTACTTGTCTACTGCTCGGTCATCCTTGCTCACTGACAGGTTTAGTTTTGTTTTCTGTTGAGGCTGACTTGTGCATTTATATTAGATCACAAATTTAATGTTGGTATCCATCATTGGGAAGTGTGTGTTCCTCGATCTGATTATTTATTTTGTTGATTGTGGATTTGAAGGGCGACTCAGTTCGGTAGCCTCTTGTATAAATGTAGTTGTTTGGTTGTAGTTTAGAGAGTGAGTTTGGGGGACAGAGGAAAGTAGACATTAGATTGGAAATTTGTAATAGATCCTCACATGTTTGAGGACTTCTGAGATTCATTGTAATATCAAGCCATAACTGGGAAGGCCTTACAGCCCGGCATGTATGATTCAATTGATGGAAATATATGAAAGATCTGGCATTCTCTCTCTCACTGTTGTATTTTTTTGCTTCCGCATGTGTTGAGCAGGCTTGGATCATCAAGGTGTGCTAGCCTTTAGCCCCTCTTAATCCTTGCCTTGCGTCACATTATCCCCTTTCTCAAGGCCTACAAGTATGGAAGTCGAAGTGTGGTAGGTCTCACTTCTACAATATTCTTCTTGGGTCAACTGCACCCTTCTCTCTCCTCCTTGTTTGTTAGTCCCTAGTTTGTTAGGAAATATAAAGGAATGGTGTCCAACCTATTCGCATGTAAATAACTTTCTAGTGAAGACATGAGGTCCTCTCCCACCAAATATTCCCATACGGTTAGATCTCCTACCTCTGAATGCACCTCTTTTGCTTGATTCTGCCTCTGGTTCCTAATTGCTAGACTCACCTTGGGACTTAGGGAATGATCCTCTCCCATTGAATCTACTCTTACCCCTAAAATTATTGCCTCTACCCCTGTTATTCTACTATCCCTTTCTCCTCAACTCTTAATGCCATTTGATAGCACTTATGGACTATCTCGGGGTTGAACAAGCTAAGTTTATCCAGAATACTAAATTTGAGCACATTCAAATATCTAGCCAATTTCTATTTTTCACTCTCTGGTATCTTTTTCTTGAGAGTCATCATATTTTTTATACGCACCAACATCCATATCCCTTTGCCTTAGGTTTTGGAGTTTCTTTTGGAGAACCACTTAATAGTCTTCAGAGAAAAATTGCTTCTTGATTTTAGTCACCATCCTCTTCCAAGTGGTGATAGGGTTCCTTCTTTATTCTACCCTCTCACTTTGTAAGAAGTTCCACCAAATAAGTGTTGGACCCTTCATCTTTGACTTATCCAATCTCACCCTCTATCTTTTAGTCACTTCTTCACACTCCAAATAATTTTCTAGTGCCTCAATCTAGTCCATACACTCCTTTAGATTCATCTTGCCATGAAATATGGGAATGTCACACTTATCCTTCCTTCCAACCCTCTCTAGGGCCTCTAGGAGGGGCCTTCAATCTTCAAGCACCTCTCCTCTTTTAGGTATGGGATCCTCTTCCTCATCTGACTCATCAGCAACACTCCTCCCTTGGTTGCTCTTTAACATTTCAAATTTTTCCTCAAGCCTCATACTCCTGGTGGCTTGCTCTCTCACAATCTTGACCAATTCAACATTGGTCACTCTTGAGGGGATCTCTTCATCACCCTAATCCTCCATGGTTCAATTTCCTTCCCAAGAACAATACTAGTGCTCTGATACCACCTTATGTAGAGAGCACAACAAGAAGCCAAGAAAATAATCAATTTCCTACACAACTCCTCCAAATTGATTTTGGCACCAACCAATCTCACTAACCTTGGGATATGAAGTATATCAACCAAGTAGGGATGTCTAGACACTTCTCCAACTTTGTCTCAACACCCTAAGCTCTTTCACCAACATCACCAAGTTGAAGACTTAGGGACACCTTCCCTATTTTAGGCAAAATATAGAAATATTCACTAGTGATGTTCTCTATCCAACTCAAGGGTTTTAAC
This sequence comes from Chamaecyparis obtusa, assembly GCA_027943335.1. Classification (NCBI taxonomy): domain Eukaryota; kingdom Viridiplantae; phylum Streptophyta; class Pinopsida; order Cupressales; family Cupressaceae; genus Chamaecyparis; species Chamaecyparis obtusa. The sequence continues at coordinate 502,838 of BSBK01008330.1, read as the reverse complement.
ACCTTATTTGGTCAATATGAAGAGAGAATCAACTACCAATTTTATTCCCCAACACCCACAATTCTCCGAACACAAATTGATCTACAAATCCTAGTAGATCTCTCCAACTAGTTTTTGGTGTACAATCTCCTACTGCAAATAAATCTAGACAAGAAAATGGAATATTGAGTACCCTTTTGTATGTTTCAAAGATCCCCAAAGTCTCAAGAACTGGCTCTACTCATGCAGTACTCAACCCACCCAAGGTACACAAAACTAATTAGCCAGATTAGGCTTGGTTTACACTATGAGTGGTTAAGGATGGGTGCATATAACCAGTGTAGGGTTCTAGAAACCTTCAAATACCTCCAAATCCACCTTCAAACTACTCTCATCAATCAAATCAATTCACTGCACAACCCTACACACAACCAACTGGTTGAATACATAGAGATATTCAACCTAGGGCTTAAAGAAAAACCCTCCAGACCGCCAGATATTTCCCTAAGCTTTAGGAATCATGTATAATACATTGCTAACTTTCATTTCCCAAGTGGATATGGAATTCCACTAGCGAAATTGCAAGTTAGACATTCATTTGTATGATAGGCCTGAATTAGGCTCTTTCCCTGATTGCTTCAACAAGATGGAATATAACTTTAACCACACAAATATAAAAAAAATCAATCCAACTACATTAGAACATATATTCATAAGTATTTTCAATCATATCATTTATTGTATCAAATCTCTTCGTACATGTCCATACTAGGTAGGTTTTTCTCAAGAAAATGATGGTTTTTCATTCAATTTGCATCAAAAATGTCAAGCTACAATCTCTAACCTCTTGGAGAGGTTTTGGAATGTTTAAATATGTTCAAATATGAGTTCCAACCAGTCCATGAATATTTATGACTATTGGAAACTTATTTTGAACTTCTTGAGCAACTTTTCAAAAGTTTCTCGAGCAAGTTTTACAACTTTTGCAACTTTTTTGCAAGTTTTGCATTCTTGCACTCCTAAGGACTTAGATCGTGACCTTCAACTATAGACCTAAAAAAATATTCTCTAAATGATTTATAATCATTGAAATCATATCCAAAATACCTAAAATACATAAAATGCCTAATCCTCCTATCACTTAAAAACCTAGACTCCAAGTGGACTAAGGCATCCCAAGGCTTATAGGTGTGCCTTAGGGATCCTTGACCACACAAATTTGATAAAAGCATGAAAAGGATGATCTCAAGGATCTATCATGTTTTTACAAATCAAAATAAAAACAAAACATAAAGATCATCCAGGATGTTATAAGGATCATCTTGGATGTTGCCTTGGGTGCCCTGCATCATGAGTCCTCCAAAAGTAAGAAAGCATCTGAGCCGGTGAAGGCTACTGGAAAGAGGAAGAAGGAGAAATTACAAAGAGAAAAGGATGAGGATAAAATGGAAATAGAAAGAGTTGAATCAAATATAGGCTAGTAAGACATGAAAGCCACAAGAAAGGAGTTCAAAAGGCATTGGTGCCCCTATGGAGAAGACTATGACATTTGATATAAGTAAGGTTTTTTTTTTTTACAAGATTTTAGATAAGGTCTAGAAATGGACTATTTTGGTCGGAGTCAATAAATATTATTACAAGTTCAGTAAGGATGAGAAAATTTAAATATGTTGTTGTTTTTAGCATGAATAAGTTAAGTAAAGCCTAAATTGAACTACAAGGTCAAATCTTGATGTCTTTGTATGATAAGCTAGAAGAAGATTGAATATGTCCTAGTGCAATTACAATCAAAACTGTCAAAAGAACAAATACAAGATTTATTTGGTAAACCTAGACCAGTGTTCAAGATCAAGAAGAGGTTGTTAAGATTTTTATTTGGTGAGACTCAATAAGTAAAGGATGTGAATGAAGCTATTTTGAAAAGATTTTTGGGATTGGATTAACCAAAGAAAGGAGAATTGCATGATGTTGAAGAAGATCAGGCATAAGAGGAGCCAAAAATTACACACACTAAGGAAGGATGATTGGAAATGGTAAGAACACAATTGATGACACTTTTGTTCCTTATTCTTTGGAGGAATCAATGGAGGAATCGGCAATGCTATAAATTGATCAAAGTAATGAAAATTGATGATTGATGATGCCACTATGAATACACCTATCAATGAGGAACAGTTGTAGGTACCAGTAGATGTACAAATTAAAAGTGAAAGGGAAAAGAAAGTAAAAGAAGATGAAGGAATCAATGATGAAGATGATGATGACATTTTGATCATACAAGGGCCTATTGATGTCTATACTATGAGCCCAAGTGATATGATTGAGACTCCTACTGCTTTTCAATCTAAGGCCAAGAAACAAGTGATAAAAACACAAAGGAAAGAAACCCAAGTCATCCAATCAAAAAGAGATGTATTGTCAGATTTGATGCTAGAGGTTGATTATGATGAGTATGCTACACCTATTTTTCAACCTAATAGATTGGTGACTATTGTAGGACATCAAATGGAAATTCTAGAGGATGCAAAAATATGCTAATTCTAAAAGACAATGAGCATCAAAAGACAAAGAAATTAATTCAATCTATTGCATTGAAAAGAGTTTGTTTATCAATAAGTATGAATCAAGTCACAAAATCCTTATAGGAAGATGGTAGGATTCTTGTCATTCATTGTGGTTTTTCAAGTTTATTCGAGGATCTTGAGAAGAAGAAAGATGAGACACAAGAAGAAATCAAGAAGCTAGTAGAAGGTTTTGTGGCTCGCTCAACTATAAATTTGTGTATATTGGTTGAAGTAACAATAATGAGCAAGAAAAAAGGATTGAAGAATATTGAGGTAGACTTAGCTCTATTGGATATGAATGCATTTGATGCATTAGAGGGGTAAGCATTTTTTTTAAAAGAACATATTGTTTTATTGGAAAACCTATTGAGGATCTAGAAGGATGATCTTCAAGCATTGAAGAAAAGTTTAGTGGATTAAGATGCAATGAAAATGTTGAGTAGAATGTCTTGTACATTTTCATAAGGGGGATCAGTAGTAAGTGATCAACTAAGGGGGAGCAATCAAAAAGTGATGAAGATAGTTACAACAGATGCAGACTTAGGCATGTTGTTCCTTTGGCATTGTTGTCAAAGGGGGGGAGGAATTCATAAAGAATCGAAGGGGGAGAAGTATCAGTACTGAAAAGGGGAGAAGAATCAGTAAAGAGAGAGAACATATGACAAACAAAGGAGGATAGAGAGAGTATTTATTTTCTTGGTATTTTTTTGGTGTTTCCATCAATGCCAAAGGGGGAGATTCTTGGCATGGCTGATGCAAAAATCAAATGAATATGTTTTGGCATGTGTATAATGCATATATGATGATAGGATTATTAGTTATGAAGTTTTCACTGATGTCAACTTAGTATTTTTTGGTTGGCATTGTTCCTATTATGATGAGGTATGTTCAAGAGGTTGAATCTCGCATTGTGGTACGAGTTGGAGTTTGCAATCATAAAGGAAGACTAATTGATGTCTCAAGATGATATATCCATGACCGCACAAATTTATCTTATGTATATTGTGACTTATGATTGTTTGAAGGTTGACAGGTAAATAGGATGAACAAGATGAAGCCAAGGAGTGATGAATTGATTATTGTATTAAATTGGTTTAGATTCAAGTGTTGCAATTCAAGATGTGTGATCTTGATGATATTATTGGATTTCTATTGCAATCACATCAAGATTGGTGATCAGTGGAAAGATTTGCAATGAACTGAAGCTCACACGGTGAAACTTACAGGAAGTCCTTAGAATAATTGGTTAGATCCTTAACCGGTGGTGTTGCACCATGTTGGGATAAGTGTTTATGTGTTATAAGGATCGTAGTGACCCAAAAAATTGATGAGGAATGATGAGTTGGCATTTTCATGATTGTGATGATCAGATTCTTGGAGTTGTCCAAGTACATTGGAGAGTGTGATATAGTTTGACTTTTCTTTGTCAAAGTGATTGTGTGATGGATCTAGAGGCTGACATGAATCTAAAAGTGTAAATTATAATCAATATTATGTTTTAGGGTTTAAGGAATGTATTATAATGAATTGTAATGATGTATTAAGACTATTTTTCTGCCTTAAATTGAAAACCGTTATATCTATATATATATATATATATATATATATATATATATATATATATATATATATATATATATATATATATATATATATATATATATATATATATATATATATATATATATATATATATATATATATATATATATATATATATATATATATATATATATATAAAATTGTTGTGGTGGTGGTTTATGGTGATCAAAGGTGTTAGTTAAGATATGAAGAAGTTTTTCAAGCAGAGCATTGATCAAGAATACACTAGATATGTCATGCATTGAGTTGCAAAATATTAGATCACTCTTTAGTTGTTGAATTTAGCAGGTTGACAAGAGAAATTCCTTAACTGAGAGAAATTCCTTAGTCGGGTCACTCTTAATAGGGTGAGCAGGATCCTAAATTGTTTGAAGATCAAAATCCTCTAACAAGGTGAATCTCAGAAGGAGTTCTAAATCCCTTAACTAGGTAGATCCTAAAAGGTCTTTGTTGTAAGCTCCTAATTGGGCTAAATAATCTTAACTAAGTATACCCTTAACTGAGTGGATGTAATGCTCCTAAATGGACAAGTTATTGTTGCAATAGTAAGATTTTGTGGGTACTAATTCCCACATGTGGTTTTCCCTCTAACAAGGGTTTCCACAAGAAAAATATATGTGCTAAAGTGTTGCACGCTTTTGATGTTTGATTTACTTTGTTACTACTTTGTTATTTTCATTGCATGCTATATGTTGTGGAAGTTGGTGGTGAAAATAGTTAGAATTTTTCATTACACTGATTCACCCTCCCTCTCAGTGTCATCTAGCATTAACAAATTTAGTACACCAATATTCACACAAATGTTGTCATTTGTACACTCATTATTTGGGAATCAATATACACTAAATTTTCCTTGTGAGACAATGCCAAGTAACTAGAGGTCAATCCAAATAAGTGCATAAATATGTCATCAATTATATAGATCTAATTTGGAGACAATAAGCTTATACAGACTAATTTGTTATATTTTTATTTTAAAATATATTTCATGAAGATGATGATATTTAATAATACCTTTGGAGAATCCATGGAATCACTAGGATTAAGTTCTCCTAGGTCAATCCCTTTGATGGACAAGAATTATTGCCCTGGGCTCAAATATAACATGTATGAGTGTGAAAATGTCTTGCATGCAAGTTTAGATGCAATCGACTTCATCTAATATCTAAATCCAAATGTTTCTAGAATGATTGTTCTTTGATTGACAATATAAATTAATTACACATTAGCAATAAGCTATATGAATCATATATTGAGTCAACTTCAAATGGTTAGTAAGAAAAGAAAATGAACGAAAGAGTTTAAATTTGAGGATTTAATTTGTCACATTCATCCTAAGTCCCTCATGATTAAACCCAAGTGCCTTGGGATTCAACCTAGAACAAGGGCTATCTAAATCTTAAGATTAAGAACAAGTTCACAAAAGTCTATATCTATATTAGAATAAATGTGTAGAAATAGATGCAAATGAAATTGAGAAGATTAAATATATGAAAAAAATATAGAAATGAAAGTAAATTAAGATGAAATAAAGATTCAAAATAAGTTCAAACCATAAAAATATACTACTTATAATATACAATTATATTAAATAATTTATATAAAAACTAAAAACTAATCTAAATATACATAATTTACTACTACTAAACTTGTATTAATATAATATTATATATTTCTATAAAAGTATTCAAAGTTGATTAAAAAACCTTTTAGTAGTATTAATTTATACCAATTCCCTAAAGCTATGTCTTTATTGTTGGGGGACAAAGCTATTGTTTTAAGTTAAATAAAAAATTAGGTGGTCCTAATTTCACTCAGATTGCATTGTCAAATGGAATATACCTAATAAAGCAAATTGAGTTACGATTTCCAACCTAGAAAACCACCCTTCCTTCCTTTTTATTAACTTTATGGTTGTAGTCGTGTTTTCATTGTCACATTTCATTTTCAGCAGGATGTTATACAATGGAATCTTGCTCATCACTTTGAATTATGCATACCACTGCATTTATGAACAGCCAAAAATAAAAATGATATGAAAAAGATGTCTTATCTTTTCCCATCACAATTCTGTGTCCATGTTACCCAGTAACATTTGGTAGTCACATTGAGCAACTCTGGACTCTTATCAAAAAGTATTTTAACTTTATACAAAGATATAACACAGATCTACTAACCCACAAATGTATGGTAGACATTTATCTCTGCCACAGAACAGAATATGCTTCCATTCTACCAGTTAGCAGGTGGGTTTATGGAACACAATATACTCATAAATCCTACCAAATATAAACATTCAACAGTTATTCATAGACCTCATTTGGATGAAGATGAAGAAATTAATGCAGGAATGGCGGGATGAAGATCCTCTCCTTGATCTAACAAATGGTACAGGCATTTTGTTGCTGCTCCTCATTCCACACATACCATACTTCATCAGGATTATTAGAACCAGCCCTAGGAGGATGGTACCTAGGCCACAGTATATCTGATCTGCTTGAACATGCCCCACATCCACAGTGTTGAGGAGGTCCATATGCTGGGTCATGTACCATGCATGGAGGATACTTAGGGTAGTATACCACCTGGGCAGGAGGATTTGGAGGATTTGGATTCTCTTTCTTTGCTTCTTCCTTCTTCTCCTCTTTTTTCTCCTCCTTCTTCTCTTCCTTCTTCTCCTCCTTCTTCTCCTCCTTTTTCTCTTCCTTCTTCTCCTCTTTCTTCTCTTCCTTCTTCTCTTCCTTCTTCTCTTCTTTCTTCTCCTCTTTCTTCTCCTCCTTTTTCTCCTCCTTTGGTTTTGGGGGTGGTGGTGGTGGTGTAGGACCAGTGCTAATTAACTCGGCACACCTGAATTTCCTCCTCATCTGATTAACAATGGACACTGGATCTGCTTCTCCAATTACTGTTATGGTTTTGGTCTTCATATTGACTGAAATTGTGTCTATTCCTGTAATCAAATCATAACCCAAGAAGAAAAACATTAATCAATGTCTGCAAGAGAGAACTTGAGAATGGTGTAAGTTTTTGCAAGAGGTATAGAATGAATCAGGATTATAAGACATTTGGAAAAGAAACAGTATGTTAGATCTTAAACCCATAAAAAGTTAGATAGGATCCTGGGATTGTAAGCCGATCCTTTTGTTTACCTAGATCATATATTGGCAGCAACACCTAAGATATAACCAACTTGGACAAAGGGAAAAACACCATTATTTATAAATCTCTTATGCACTGAAACAATCAACAAAAATATCAAAAAGAAAAGGAAAGCTGAAGGATTTAGCAGGATGTAACTCAAAACAAACTGGGAGATGAGAAATACTTCCTTCAGTGCCAAATTATCAAAATTTTCAAGAATTAGAATATCTAATTAAAGAGGATTTGTAGGAAAATGGGTACTTCAATGAAAGAGAATCAAAAGATTGAAAGAACAGACAAATTACAATGAGAGGAAAGAAGATGTTTTGAATCCTGAAACCTGATCAATGTAGAAGATAAAACATGGTCTCAGACAATTTCTTGGACATTCAAAATCTAAGACATTAGACTAAAACCCAATTAATTTAGAAGGGATTTGTAAAGAGTTTAACTTGCAAAAATGACTCTGGTACAATGTAGCGATTAACATATATATTTCTAGCCAAGTAAATTAAAGAAAGAAGATAGGGTAACTTAAAGAAAGTGAAGGACAAAATGCACTTCCATTTTTTCAGTTTGAAGCTCAGCAATTAAAACTGTTGAAGCCTAGCTCAATTTCCTCCTTACAATACCATAATTGTCAGTCATTTCTGACAAATTGGGCCCAAGATCTACAATCCAAAAAGGGAAAATACGAAAAGGGTGCACATGAATCAAAGCAGAAGATGAAAAAAACAACCGTTGTTTCCTTGAAAGTCTGATCAGACATTGATCTACCTAAAAACAGAGGAGATCGAAGATCTAAACAAGTTAAAGAGAGAGAGACGATAAACAATCAAACTCGAACGTTTCACCTTCCATATTTCATGAACAGCATATGAAGATCTGAAGAGGAAGCCAAGCAGAGAAAAAGAATCTGAATCTGAAAAAGTTGGGACTCAATAAAAAGTTGACAACATAAAGATCTGAAGTTTAAAGTCAATTACCCAAAAAAACAAAGATTAAAAAAGATGAAATTCTCTATAAACAATGTAACAAAAACAGAGCAAAACATGAAACACAAATCCTCATCAAATCTCCTTGTGTGGGCATGATGAAATCAAAGAACACAAGACAAGTTCTTTTTGTTCAGATCCTCTCACTACCCAACATAATCAAAGCTAAAAAACAAAGTAATTTAGTGTAACAATATGGTACCATCTATTCTTGTGACAGATTGCAAGGCAACTCTCTTGCATTTGTAGCAGTCCATATCCACCTTCAGTACAGTAGTCTGCAATGTCAGAACACACAGTAAGTACACCATGAGATTATAAAACTGTCCTTGAAAATACTTCAAAGATCAAGAAGATTAGATGAAAAAAGCTTCTTACAGTAGACATCTTGGACAAAACTTCCTCAAATCCTGAGTTCCCGCAGAGAGGCCTGTTAGTAATCTTCTGATGAGAAAAGAGTGCAAATTTAAGACTTTCTTCCCACTTCTGTCATCTTAATATCTCCGTCAGCTGACGCACAGATTCCAATCCCCAACAGCTAGACTGTACAGCTTTAGGACTAAAAACAAAGAGTCACACACGGGAGTTATACAAGACTGATGAGGCAAAGAAATGAGAAAACCCCACTCAAAGAGAAGAAATTTAGAGTGGGTGGATCACGTAATTTCAGAAATAATATAAAACCACTAAATTATGGGGTGGGATGAGCCGTAAGTGGACCACAATCTTTCGTACTATATGAATTATGCCCATATGAAAGTTTTGGAATCCTCTGTGCACACCGAGATTCTATTAATTTTCACCTCAAGTTTTATTTTCTAAAAATTAACTTACAGAGATGTAATATAGTTGGTTTCAACTTAGGAAATGGGTATTTAGCTTTTTTTTACTGGAGTTGATTGGTTTCAACTTAGGGAAAAGGTGAATGGATGTTTAAAAGTATAAGCCTTTTTTTTATTATAATTGATTGGTTTTGATTGGTTTCCATTTTGGAAATGAGTGTTTAGAAATGGAAGCTTTTTAATTGAAATTGATTGTTCATATGTTGAATAGTAAAATTAATAATTTGTTTTTATAAAGTAATGAGATTTATGAATAAAAATTATGTTTTTTATTGATAAAATTAAAGTATGTTGGTTGTGTAAATTGGTAGTCACAATGATTATTTCTAAGATTTTAAGTATTAGAGGATTACTATTTGTTTTGAAAAAAGTTTATGAAGGTATATTAAATTTTTTGGACTTACAAATATGTATGTCATCTTTGTATCTGAAATTTTAGTTTACAAAGTTTAATGAGGTAGATGGAAGTCAAAATTCTTATATTAAATATCTCAAAGACATATAATTCATTCAATAAAAAAATATACTTATAATTTACCTTACCTAGAAGCATACAAAATGAAAATCTTGAGATCTTGACTAAAGAACTTTATGGATGAAATTCATGGGATTGTTGATAAATCTGAAATATGTGAGCCTCTTTGAGGTTGATAGAAGTCACGGTCTTATAATTATGTGTATTTCGGGTACATAAGATATATATGGCATGTCTTATAAAAGAAAATGGAAATCGTGAGTCTCTATCAATGAAACTTGTATGCATTGTCCAAAGCTTATTCTGGACTTGTACTAAAATCTTGAGTAGATAAATCTTGCAATTTGTTTTATTCTATCAAATGTTAGACATAAGATTCTTTCACGAAACATTCAAGCATGAATTATTTATCATAACATGATGAGAGTTGCAAGCCATTACTTTTAAAATATGAAGCATACATGGAACTTGAGAGTAAGAGAGAGATCGTGAACCTTTGCAAATCTTTAAAATGATATAGAAATCTTGAATTACATCAAGTTTGTAGTCTACGAAGATAAATGACGATCCAATTAAATAAACCTAAATTTAATAATAAACCTTAACGTACATGTTAAAGAATTTTATGAAACAGTTTTCTATTTAAAATTATCATTTAATTACTAAAACATATCTCATTTCCAAAAATATATATATAAAATAAAAATATAAACTTTTCTAAATAAAATTTAACAATCTACATAATATCTTTACTTTTATTTGACACAATGTATTCAATATTTTAATTATATTATACAACAAAATAGTTATATACAATTATATAACCATAAATCTTAACCCTAAAACTCTCGCGCCATACTAATAAACCTCATGTATCCCAACACAAGTCATACTAAATGAGATGCAAATCATAACCCAATACCTATAAGATTAAGTGGGTTGAAGGCCCACTGTACTAAACAAGATGGTTTGTTTGATATAGAATGTGGACATCCCCACTCATAAAACCTCTCAATAGGCGGCTTGACAAAGCTCTAAATTTGATGTGAAATTACTAATGTCGGCAAAAATAAAACCTTCGAGTATCCAAGGCTCGTGATGGTACTGGGCCCACCAACGATTATAAGTGACTAAGGGAAAAGCAAAATAGTATAATGTTAATCGTACTTACTATTACATAAAATAAATACTATTTTTTAATGCAATCCGTGATGATGTGTTCATATAGATAGTTTTGTGACTTGTGGAATGGGGATTGTGCAATAGGCCTATAATTGGGTTTGGTTAATGTGAAGTACAATTGTATTTTTTTTATAAAATTGGGATATGATATTGATTTAATTGTGAGAAATATTTGAAATATTAGTGATTTAATAATATTGTCAACAAATTGTTTATGAAGTACAACTTTGTGGTTCATATAATATACTAGGTGGAAGACCCAAAGATATGAACTCCTTTTGATGATGTGGATGTTTGGTATTAGCTTATATTTTTTATGTTGATTGGTATTTTTTGTTGTCAATGTGTTGGTATTGTTAATTTGTTGATCATACACCCTCTGGGCTATTGTACTTAAGGGACAACACCCTCATTTTGTTGATTTAATATCAAAAATTAATCACTTGATGAAGATTGAGATCTTTTAAAAGTACCTCTTCTTCATAAACATAAATGAAAAATGAAATATTTTTGGTTAAGGCCTTGTAGTTTTTCTATATAGTATTATTCTTTATAAACATTTAATAAATAAAAATATTTGTTAGTAATTAAATATGTTATTATTATTGAGAAAATTTGTTGTGTGGTTATCTTATATACACAATGAGTTCTATTTATTTATTTTGTCACAAGATGTTCAGATGCACATTTGATGGTAAAATACAATTTTATAAATTCTAAAAATATATTGAATTTTGAATTTAGATTAATTAATATAGATGATTTAATGTACTTCTAGTATGTTAGATAGATATGATTACAATGCCTTATATAAGTTTCTCAAGTATTTTTGCATTTTGGTTGACTTACTATTGTCATATCCTCATTTAAAAATACCTTATTTGGTAATGTTAAGGCCAACACATTACTCTTCCCAAAATTTTAGACAAAAAGTGTCAGACTATGTGACTTAGCCACATAGTCCTTACAAAATTGGCCCATTACTTAGGACAACAAGACAATAGGACCCTACTATTAAACCTATATTTTATAAATTACAATTGATGGTGTTTGAATGTGAGATAAAGTGCTTTGAAATTTAACAAAGTATAGAACTCAAATAAGTTCTAAATGATATAGGAAAAAGGGCACAGTAAAGTAAGGGCCCAAAAGGAGTGTGAAATTGTAAGTGGTTACAATTTACAACACTACATTTGTATTGGTTATATAAGGCAAAGGTTAACCATTTGGGTTTCCCTCTAACAACTGAGCTATGCACAAAGTCACTTCTCAACTTACCTTGGGTGTTTAATGCATGAGCATCTTGTGGTGTAAGAGCAATCTTGCATCACCCTAATTTCTTTTCTTTTATATGCTGTTTTGTAAATTTTATAGTTGAGAGGAGTAGGATAATCAAAATTTATAAAAGGCCAAAAATTGTAACATTTTATTTTTAGTAGGTTGGCCTATTTGATCATGTAAGGATGTAAAAACTTACCCCAAGGAGAAAATTTTATAACTTAAGAAAATGGTGAATAAATTATTTCAATATTATTGAACACACTTAGAGACTAAGAGGGGGGTAAATCAATCTTTAAAAATCCAAATCCTTTACCTTTGATTTCAAAATATTTAATTTAATAAAGCAACAATGAAAGATAAAACAAACAACTCCAATGTGCAAGAGAACAAGCCATATTGGCCAGATAGCCACAAATAACCCCAAACACAAAGCAACACTAAGGTACTCAATCACTACTATGTGGATTACATGGAGATGTTCATTTAACAACAAAATCATTTTGAGGATCATATTTCATATTTCCTTATCAATCTAAGCTTCTACAACCATTCTTAAATAAACTTCATCATAACTGGAGGGTCAAGAAAAAACCATTATGAAACATATCACCAAACACATACTTGTGGTACACTTCTTCACTATAAAATTGAATTGAGACATTGCACAAGTTTCACTCCCTCCAAGTTGTGACAAAATAACTTACATCAATGTGAAGAAATGCAGAGTGTTTTCTAAACTAGTTCTAATAGACACCCAAACTGCCAACAAACAACATACAC